>JAIUZE010066515.1:0-79796 GCA_022085475.1 Heliosperma pusillum | reverse complement strand
ACCATGGACCAACCCAGACCGGGTCTGACCCGGCCTGGACCGGTCTGGTTGGTCCGGTTCTTGCTCTCTCCACGGTTCACCCAACAAACAACAACAAATTTATTCTAACATGTTTTAAATTATCAAACACCCATTTTAACAACTATCATACAAAAATCATTATTATGAATAATCATCCAATTTCATCAAGAACACTAAAACAACATAAAAATTCCTAACAACATAAAAATCATCAAGAACAATAATACAACATAAAAATCATAACTTATTAAAAATCCTCAAAATTTCTCAAGAACACAAAACTTGTTAAAATTTCCTAAACAACATAAAAATCATAACTTTATGGAAAATCATAAAAATTTACCAAGAACACTAAATATATTATAACTTCATATAAAATCATAAAATCATAACTTATGGAAAATCATCAAAATTTACCAAGAACACTAAACTTGTTAAAATTTCCAACACAACATAAAAAAATCATTACTTATGGAAAAATCATAAAAATTCATAAAACATAATAATAACACTCCTTAGCATATTACTAACTAAAAATCCATAAATCATAAAAATATGAACCAAAAAATAAAGATGAACCAAAATCAAAAGAAACAAAACTAAAGCTAGTTTACTAAACTAAAATCCATTACATAACTATAACCATGACAAAACAAACCTATGTGACATTAATTCGTCGAGAAATGTAAAACGGAATCGTACCTTAAGAGCCCAAAATAATTAGCACCAAAAATAAGAAGTATAAACTAAGAAACCCTTCTACTAATCTTCACCCAAAATATACGAGTCGCCAAACTCGTCTTCAAAATCTTCCCCTATAAGAAATAACAAGGAAAACATTATTAGAATAAAAATATGAATTTCCATAATAGTAAGTGTTGGGATGAAAACGATCTGACGGGAATTGAAATAGAACCGTACGTGAAGATGAGGAGCGAAGAGGAGAGTCTAGAAATATAAATTAAGATGGATTTAATTAAGAAACGAAGATTTTATAAAGGTTTTGCTCAAGAACGATGAAGAACGATTGATGAACGACGAAGAACACGAAGAACGATTAAATAAAGTGATGTTTTGATCTTTATTTGAGTTGTTGTAAAAAATGAAAAGTTGTTGGTGAGTGGAGAGTGGGTTGAGCCGTGTAGATATAGGCCAAATAAAGATGTCGAGTTTTGAAATTGTTGTTACGTAATTGACTCGCGTTTAATAATTATTTTACGGTAAACGATTTAATATAATTAACGATAAAGTTAATTACACCAAATATCAAGATATTATGATATTGTAATGAAAAGTAATCAAAATATCAAGGCATAAGAGAGGACTAAAGTAGACGTGTGAAATGGTGACTTCCGGTCTGATTTCGAGCGTTTTGCGTAATTTTCGTTAATTGATCGATAAAGTAAATAGTTATCTAGATATTATGATATATTAATCAAAAGAAATGAAAATATCAAGATCTATTAGAGGAGAGGATGAGCCGTGTGGGTAAGGTGATCATCGGGTCTGTTTTTTCCTCGATTTGCGTAATCTCCGTTGACGGATCGATAAAGTAACAAATATCTAAGGATATTTGTATTAGTTTATTCAAAACAATTAAAATATCTTATGGTGAGTGGAAAGCGATGACACGCGCGTGTGAATCATGCCAAAGTCGAGTTTCGATTTTGTTTCGCGCTTTACGATGAGTCGGGAATAGTTAAATGACGTTCGGTTAAAACCGTAAACGTTATTCTTTAAATTCCGAATAAATTCAAAACAATTATATTAAATTATGATAAATCTTAATAAATCTAAATAAAAATAAATCAAAAATATTATTTTTTTAAATAAAATTTCGGTCTTCAAAATCGCAAGCCGAGTCGGGAAAAGTCAACGGAAGTCAAAATCGACTAAAAAGTCGGGAAAAGTCAAAATGACTTAAAAGTTCAGAAAAGTTTAAGACGACTTTAAAAGTCAAGAAAAGTAATTGACGACTTTAAAAAGTCAAGAAAAAGTCAAAGACGGTTTAAAAGTCAAGAAAAGTCAAAGATGACCAAAAACGGTCTTTTCATGAAATCTCTCAAAAATTCCAAATACGAACGCGGAATTTCAAAATACGACTCGGAACAAAAATTCCTATATTAAAAACTTAAGTTCTACTGAAAAGTATTCATAAGCTATTGCTTAAGCAAATTGGGTACTTTTCGGGTTGTTACATAAAGCCAGAGGAAGAAGAAGAAGAGTAGGAGCAGGCAGCCTCTGGAAGAGACGCAGCATATGCTGTGACTCTTCAAAGAGGCGCATATACTTTTGTGTTTCTTCTCGACGTCTAATGACTACTAAAAAGGTTTTGTGAAAAAAAAGGTTTTACTTTGAAATCGGTTTTGAATCTATTTCTGACGTGAATCTTACATCAAATGAATAAATAAACATAAAATAAAAAGACGGTGTTTACACCCTCATACTTACATGTTGACGAAAAGAGATTAAGTAAGTTGCGTTTTAGAGATAGCTCGACTCAAATGTATGCAAAAGGAACCCTTGTTAAAGGACTAAAATTGATTGATTGATTGTGCAGTGGCCAAATTCGTCGGTCAAATGCGGGTACCCAGAAGGAATCGAACTTACGTGGTCGATTGATCAAGCACGTAGATGTCGATAGCTTAGAGCAAGGTCTAGAATGCAAAGAGAGAAGAGAAGGGGTGGAACACTCGCGTGCCTTAAAAGTGAGAACGGAACTTTCCTTTTATAGTAGAAAATATAAAGAGTTTTGGAACAATACAAACTTATCTCGAAAACGGAGAAAACAAGCTGGGGAAAGGACGCAGCAGGAACTGCGATCCTTCGAAGAGACGCAGCACCTGCTGCGTTATTTCCCCGGAGGTTTTCTTCTGCGGAAGAAAGATTTCCACGTTTCCTATTACAGAATTGTGGTAGATCTAACTTCCCTTTTAAAAGATACGAGATAATTTTATAAAAAAGATAGAATTTGAAATATATATTAAAATAATCAGAATATTCTGCGCGTTCCGAGTTGAAGTTTTAAAACGGTTTCTAGAAAATGAAGCGGTTTTCGCCCCGGACTCCAAATGGACTCTAATGACAGTCAAAACGACCGCACTGGCGCGTAGATGACGACCAAGGGGTAGATACAAGTGTTTGAGCTATCACTTGACGATAAACTTACGAATTGTCATAAATCGTTTCGCGTACCAAACATGCGGCCCAATTATCACTGGGTGGTTGGCGGAAGGTGTAGAACTGAGGTATCTATAGAGCCCCAAATTTGACTGAGGCTTGGACAAGGCAAAAGTCAAAGTATAGCCACCAGGTCAATCAAAGATTACAACCTGACGACTATGGCGACGCGAGGCGGTTCAAGGGGTCTGAACCAAGGACCTGTCGTTAGGAACATTTTAAAGCGTGTCAACCATCAGGGAGGGTCGTTTAAAGTCCATTAGAGTACGTAGAAAAGCTCGCTAGCCATAAGAAAGAGTCATACCTGAGGCATCTTCTTATTTGGAATGAGGTGCGATATGAGGCTCGCCAGTCGTTGAGTGGGGTTGCGTTGCCAGGCTCGCCAGCTGTCATATGCGGAAATCTGCATGTCTCTGTTCTCAGGGCGAACTCTCGTTAAGGAAACATATATTGAAAGGATTTGATATACGAAAGACTCTTTATGGATCGAATCACTCCAGGGAATCTGCTCGGTTGTTGCGAGCAAAATTCTGGCAATAAAAGACGGGCCCACGGATTGTATGTCCCGAAGGTGGATCCTTGCTGAGATGATAACGTCATGCAACGGATTCAAAGTTCGCCAAAGCGCGGGTCTTGAAAAGGAACCAACTATGTGAAATAAGATGTCGGAGAAGAGGCGCACAAGATTTGGGCCCACAAGTAACTAAGTTGTGACGAATTTTCAAATTCAAGTGAAAACACGCTGGGGAATAGGGGCAGCAAGAGCTGCGACCTTTTGGAAGAGGCGCAGCAATCGCTGCGTCCTTTCCCAAGCTCGTCCCTGTCTGATTAAAATTGTGACAGGAGAACATTTTTCAATTCATTTCCAAAACATAAAACTCGAATAAACCTCTCAAAATCCAACCAAAACTCATCGAATATTGATCAAATTGTGCCATTAATCATGATCAATCGAGGTATGCATCCTATTTTCGCTTTAATCGCTTGCATTTTTGATTGAATTTGAATTGAAATTAGGGTTTCCTTCCCTTTTAATGTCGAAAAATGGGGTTTAGCACCCATTTGAGCTTGTATGGTAGAAATGGACACCGGAAATGAACACTATGCATCATTAGGAGCGTAACCATGTATTCCATTTGCATTTCCGTCAAATTTTAAGTAAATGAGACGGTCACTTTGCTGAACTGAAAATCGCTTTGAAAACGCCCTTAGGCTTGACCATTTTGGATGAAATTTGATGTTTTGGGACCCTAGTGTAATGCGTAAACATGGTGTGGAAATGGATTTTTGATTTGCGGCGACTTCTGTAGGATGCTTTTCTAGGGCATACCCGCTATTATAGCGAAATGCTGTCGAAGTTTTGACTCAAACCCGTGACTAAGCTTTGAAGAGACTTGACTTGACCCAACCATACGTGTATAGTCGGATTTTGGAAGAAACGGTCAAAGATGACCGGAAAACTTCCTTTAAAGCTTGAAACGACTTGAAAAATTGCTTGAAATGATTAAAACAAAAATGCTTGACATTGCTTGAAACCGTTGGGGATTTTTTGAAACCGCTTTGGATTTGCAGGTGATATTCCTTCTACGTCGGGGAGGGTCCCTATGGAGATAAACCTTGAGCCTTCGTCTTCCCGCGTGGGAGAAGGCATTCCAGAGGTGCGTGAGGAGGCTGAGGAGGAGGTCCCGAGGAGGACCACTACAGGACGAGATGGACGCCGGCTAGTGGGCGCACCTGAGTAGGCCGAGAAATGGGATGGCGGACATCTTATTTGGGCAGCGGAGACCCACTTGTCCTACCGCACGACACGGAGTATGGTAAGCGCTTGTTTGTCATATTCCATATTGCCGTTCCTTTTGAGTTTTAACACTAAATGATTTTCTTGACTTGAATTGGAGGACACCGGGAACATGAGGTCCTTTTCCGGCTACACGACCATTATAGAGGCTTACGAGAAGCTGACGGAGGGGGAGAGGACCCTCATTGAACGAGGAGCCTTTGGAGAGTTGGTCCGAGCTTGGAGGACGATCAAGGCGATGAAGATTCAGGCTAACCTTTGCCTTATTCGAGCCTTTCTTGATCGGTACTGGGACATGACTTCGACTTTCCATATGCCATTTGGAGAGGTCAGAGTCACCTTGGAGGACTACGGCATAATCTCAGGTCTGCCGTGTGGGGAGGAGGCGTTGGAGTGGTCATCGACGGCCATAAGGGTCTAATCGGATGAAGCGAGGCAGCTGATCGGCTGGAACCTGCCTGTAGGGGCGGCTGCTCTTCCTAGGTTGGTGCCGAGCTCTTACGTTAGAGACTACTTTACGGGTAGGACTCCAACGAGAGTGACGATATGTAGGGAGATTGTGTCTCCCTCTCCCTATACAGCTAAGTAGAGGGCTCGCCTCTGGCTATGGTGGTTCTTGTCTTCGATTTACCTTGGAGACATGGGGGAGAGGCTGTCAACGAAGCTTCTTCCTTTTATTTCTAACTTGAGTAGCCTAGGTCGGTGGGACGGGGTTACTCCTGGCTTCGCGGTCCTCACTCGCTATATGAGGGCCATGGTTAGAACATAGCTGATGGAGAAGGGGACTTCTCCTGCTACTGTTGGTCTTGGGCTCTTGTTGGAGGTACAAACCTTCCTTTTTGTATGAGTTATGTAAATCATGTTGCATTTGATCGAAATATCGATATCTGTTGTTAAACGATTATTGTTTTGTTTGCAGGCGTGGGTGTACTCTTACTTTCTGGGCTTTGCGCTCAAGAGGATGGAGCCTGGGCCGCGAGCAAACCAGTTGTGAGGGACTGGGTGGTGTGTCGTAAGAAGAGCCAATGTTCTTCTTATGATGTTTGTAGGAGGGGCGTGAATGCCTTGCAATCAGAGCACGTAAGTACCTCCGATTCTTTCTTTTTCTATCTTTTATTTTTTAGAACAGTCATATGAATAACGCCTTTTATTTCTTCATCTAGAGCTGGATCATAGTGATGGCCCTTTTGTTTTTTTAATTTCAGTGGGTCCCCAGACCTTGGGTGGACTACCCGGATGCTTCGGCATTCGTGGCCGAGGTCCTACGTCCTAGGAGCTCGAGTCAGCTATTGCTTTGGACGCTCATGGGACCTATGTGGTACTTGGGCGAGCGTTTGACTCGGCAGTGCTCTCGTGACACTTTCACGGTCCCCATCGATCCTCCAGGGTCGATGTATAGGGAGCCTTCTGACGCCGAGAGACAGGCTGACTTGGCTGACGCGAGCGGGGACGCTCTTCTCCTTACTGGCGAGGATTATCTCGGGTTTGTTTGTCGGAGGTTGGCGTACTGGCCGATCGTGGTAAGCATTACTTTTTTTTTTTGTTTTTTTATTTTGAGAACTTGGCGAACGATCGTTAACAAACCATTTGATCCTTGTATGAGATCGAGGTGGCATGCGTCGAGCCCCCAGCTTACCCCGAGGTGTTGGACTATACATATGCAGCCGGCTTCACGATGGTTTTGGAGCTCCGTGATTTCAGCGAGGCGGTGACTGATGTTGGCCTGGAGGAGTGGCAGCATCTCGTGAGGAGGGTGAGCTTTCACTTTTAACTACTTTCATTGCATAGGAATGCATTTGATTTTGATCACTATTTGAACTTGAACGCAAGTGGCACTGTCTCAGCAGGTCGCGTTGTGGAGGGTGGTTAACCGGCTGCGGGCTACAGCTATTAAGGCAATCGTAGGTGGCCAAGTTCGACATGTATGAACCTCTCATTCCCTTTTCATTTACTGTTGTATTTTTTTATTTTTGATATGAAGTGTCTGTAATGAGGCATTTCCTTCACAGAGGGACCTTGAGCGAGAGCTGCGGAGTCTCGGGAGGAGACAGCTCGTCTGTTAAGGGAGCTGGAGGCCCAGGATGCTGAGATTACCGCCCTCGAGGTGACTGTGGCCATGCTGGGTGGTGATGAGGATTAGCTGTATTTCGTTTAGCTGTTGACTTGTACATTTTGACTTGTTTTTGTATTTGTTGACTTTGTCTCGGGCGTAAGCCCCCAGCTTTGGATTTTTGGACGAGAGCTCCAGTTTTATGTACATGCCTCTTTTGAGTGCCTCTATTGTTGGGTATTTTCTGTTCCTGCACGTTAGTCTAAAGAACGGGTTTGGTAGACGACGGTTTCTGCCGTCATGCTGCCGAAATTCACTTGGAACTCACATAATGTACATATAGCATATCGGTAGCCTAAACTGGCGCAAAATGGGCTACCCCCTTAAAAAAAAAGAATTTTAAAGGAAATGTATAAGTGTTTGAAATTACCAGACATGTGTAAGTGTTTTATATGAAGAAAGAGGAGTGAAATGATTCCCCTAAAAAGATGAAAGAAAATGAATAAGTGTGCTCATTTGGCGGCTATGTCGTCTTCCGTCTTGAAAAGCGAACCTGGCAAGGATTAGGAAATCCTCGATGAAGTTAGTTAAGAAACTAACGAGATTTTCCTTTATTAATCTTATTGAATTTCAAATGCAAACGCAGATGTCCTTCTACTTACATTTAAAATAAGGAAAAATTGTGTTTTACCACCTATTATATTCCATTTTTAAAACTTACAGTCTATTAAGTTCAACTTGACAAATAACCACCTAACTTTCTTCTTTTTTACCACCACTTTCACCTATTTTGCATCGTAGTGACGATTTTGTACTATATTTTTACTCGATTTCATTTTAACGATTTTCCGAGATCGTCAAAGACCAAACTACCCCTATTGTCACATACACTCACTCTGTAACACCCCGTGTTTTATAATAATTTTATTCGGAAATTTATTTATTAAAATAATTATTTTGCTAGTTTAATTATTTAATGCGTATTTAACGTTTGCGATCTCTATTTTGTTATTTTCCGTTTTACTTAATTTGGATGGGTTAAAATGTCCGCGCACGATTTGACTATTTAAATCTAATAGCTACTTCTCCTATATAAACTCTTTGAGCGTTTTAATTATATTAAATCTGATTTGTAATTGGATATTCCATCTTATGAGCTAATGGGTCAAAAGCCCACTTATTAATCATCTATAAAAGAAACCCTAACCTAGCAACTAGGTTGCTCAATATTTTCTTGCTACGTTTTTTCCAGCCGTGATCTTCCCTTGTTCCTTTCTTTTCATTCTTCTCCCTTTAATTTTATTGTTATGCAACTTTCTTCATCCAAATCAAATATAAATTATATATTTACAATCCTGGCTCTTACCTCTACAATATATTATATTCATAATATTTTTAGGGGACTCGATTGTATGGAGTTTAGACCTATCTTTAGGGTTTCTATATTTGACGGGTAAATAAGAAGAATAAGAAGATGTCTTTCTTTAGGGGCGTTTTTGGAGGAGGATTTATGTAGCACAATATTAATGGCGTCTTTATGAAGATGAATATTATTTTGCGGTCTTTATTGCGTAATAAAGGTAACTAGGTGTTCTCCTTTAATTGTGTTTATAGAAAGTGAATTATTAACATGATATAATGATTGATTGTATGATTAATTGTTTGTGTGGTTATTTATGCTTATGATTCACATGTTTAATTGCATTTAATATTTATGTTGTTATTCTGTTTTCAATTGTTTATATGGTGTGCGAACTAGGGTTCAAATCGCGAACCCTAGCATTGTTGGTGGTGGCGCGGCCGTGAGGTTGTCGTGGCCAAGGGTTTCGGCCTCCTCCTTATGGGAGAGGCTAGGGTTTGCTTCTGTTGAGAAATTAGGGCTTTGGTTTATATCATTAAGGTTATAGCATGTTAACTATAACTTTACATGTAAGCTACCCTAGTTATGCCTATTTGAGTTATAACTTTGAAAGTGACGTTATGGTGCGATGTACTATAACAAGACTCGTTGTGGTGACATGGCGGTTTGTACCGTGGAGTCGACCCCTCGGTGATGGTGTTATAGAGGACTAACCTGTGACGGAAGAAAGTTATAGTTGATGATACTATAACCTCGCACGTATAAAGTTATAGCTTGGAGTGCTATAACTTCACTAAAGTTGAGTGAAAGTTATAGCTGAAGGTACTTTAACTTTGCTGAAGTTAAGTGAAGGTTATAGTTGATGATACTATAACCTGACACGCTTAACTAAGGTTATAGTTGAGGTGCTATAACTTCACTAAAGTTGAGTGAAAGTTATAGTTGAAGTTGCTATAATTTCACTAAAGTTGAGTGAAAGTTATAGCTAAAGTTACTATAACTTCACTAGGGTTAAGTGAAGGTTATAGTAGGAGGTACTATAACATTGAGTTGTTATATGCTTCTGTGTTTGGTGTTATGGTAGCTCGAACTATAACATGACCTTTGAGGTGTAATGTTATAGGTCAAGATACTATAACCTTTGGTTATATGTGCTTGCTTATGTGTGGTGTTATGGTTAGTTGAACTATAATACTACGTTTGCATATTATCTTGGTTACTCTTATTCTTTGAGGAGTAGAGCAGTCAGTTAAATTGTTCTATGAGTTAAGGTGGGACAGTCAGTTAAACTGTTCTACTGAGTTGAGTCGTGATGTTGTTCACGCATGTTTTGTACAGTCAGTTAAACTGTGCATTTGTTTGTTGACTAGTTCAAATAGATGACGGTAGAATCAGTTAAATACTATCAGAATGAATCAAGAGCCGCCCTTCGGGGGTTTATTTGGTCTATGTTCGGGGGTGGCCAGAGACATCAGTTAAATGCTCTGGGTCCCGAGTGTCGTTCGATGTACAGTTAATGCATCGAGAGGTCTGGCCAGGTCTTAGGCATATAGGAAGTGGTGATACGCTATACATAGTACCGTGGAGGCAGTGGTGATACGCTCCACAACCGACAGAGGCAGTGGTGATACGCTCTGTCAAGTTAGAGGCAGTGGTTATACGCTCTAACAGGCGTTCGCTCTATTCGCTATGCTTTGTTGCTAGCATTTTGCCTTATGTTGCTATGGATCGTGTGCTACTTTGGGTATTGAATGTATTCATGGTCTAGTGGTTGCATATGGTCTAGGTCTGCATGATTACATTCATGTAGGTTTCGTTCAGTCTTGGTAAGTTCGAATGTACGTCATATTGTATAGATTGCTTCACATGTCATTTATGATTACTGTCTGTTGTTATAGATTGTAATTAATTTAGCCTGTTGTAAACATGACTGGGAGAGCACTTAGTTACTCCCGACTGATTGTCGACCCCCATTCTCAGGTTGAATTGGTTGATGCTTGTCTGGATGTTGTGCTGGAGAGACTTGTGGCGAGAAGAATAATTTAATTAGGAATTTATTTAAGTTAAGAACTATTAATAATGTATTAGTTTAGTTTTGGAGTTGAGTATCGATCCGGATTGGTCAGGTGTTTCCGCCACCTTGACCCTATTCATCTTTGTACTCTGATGGATTATTTATTATTATGGTATTTCTTTTGTTTTGAAAATCCGGGTTGTTACAGTTGGTATCAGAGCGAACACGCTCCCAACTCTCGCTAAGTAAATGACTAAATTAAATTGGCTTAGTTAAATTGAGTGAGAGTAAATGGGTAGAAACCAATAAGGACCTTTTATGTACTTTGATGCGTGATTTTATCTTTACTTGCAGATATAATTGTATGTTTAAGATATGTGTAGAGTGTGTGTTAACGTGTTATGGTTATGTTACGCTCACTTTCGTATGTGGTCTTATTTATATATTTGATTAATTTGTTATATGGTAGTATGAGATAAGATTAGGATATAGCCTCTTACTTAAGAGTTACGTCATAGAGTTAGTTCATTAGAACCACTCGTTTGAGGATTCGTAGTCATCATCTTGTAAAGGTTAGAGATTGTGTAATGGAAGTGCTTATTAAGATCGTGACTCTTGAGGAAATTTTAAGGTTAAACCTTATCCCCTATTTGATGGTTTAACTTAGCAGTTTATCATGGTTACTGATGTGAAGGAGATAAGTTATTATTAATGTTCAAGGTGCATAGTATGGCTGTATCGAATTGTAGAATGGAACTTAAAGTTTGGGTACTGTCTTATCATGTCGTGGATTTACAATCTTTAAGGAACTAGATTCGTGTGATTTATAGTGAACTCGTTTGAGATTGAGTTGGTAAGGAAAATATTGAAGTTCGTTTATGATGTTTGTTTAAAGGTAATCATTTTGTTGGAAGTCATTTCGCCTTCACCTTGTTCGATGGAGGTAGGTTGTTGATGACGAAGTATAATGGAATGTCTACCGTTAATTTTGAGGATCTAGTTAGTGAGTATATAAGCATTTTTTTATGAGAAAGTCAACCATTTCGTATTCATTTTGGATTTCATTTAATATTTTACTTGAGGTATTGTTTCGAGCAGTTTATATTGGATTGTAGGAATATGTTTAATTTAATGGTAGTAGTTAATTTTCTTATGGATATTGATTTGGAACTTCATAGTTCAAGCTAAGGTGACTTACCTAGGAGAATTACAAGGTTTCCAGCAATTAAGCGGTTCAATTGAATTATAGTACTTTTCTCTTATGAAGTTGAAGTGACTTTCTGCCTTTTCTATTCTCCAATTTTTTTATCTGATTTTATTATATAACTGATTTGGTATTGGGTTATTATTTGTGACCGTCATTAGTAATGATGTTTTAGTTTAGAATAGGAGGTAAATATTTATTATGGTAATAATGATTGGAATTTGGGATTATATATGAGTTCTTTTGAATTCTTTGAATTGGGAATTTGCCTGAATTGCATGAGTATGGTCAATGCAAATCATGGAATTGGAGCTAGCTTTTGGGAATGATTATTTTGGAGTACTCGGAAGTATGAGGGATAGGTTAATGTTTCTCTAGTTAAATGATGAGGTGTGCAAGGTATATGGATTGGAGATTCCAGTAGTAAAACGAAGTGTCCCTTGGGTTGGTTAGCTCGTTATTTGAAAGGCTGGAAAAATTGAATTTTGAGATTATTAATGTGTTGGAGAAACATGGTAATTAGACTAGTGAATTATCAAAGGAATAAGATAAATAATGATTTGAGGAATAGGAGCAAGATGAAAGTGTTAATGATTGTTACGCGAATTGGTGGAATTAGATGTGTTAAAATTAGAATGTGGGATAAATTTATTATTTGGAATTTTCGCGTATTAGTTGTCGAGGATAATGGTATAATGAAAGTTATCTTGGAGTATATAAAAGTAATTTTGAGGATTTCAGTGCTATACTCTATTGGAGAATCATTTGAGGAGCCAAAGGCTTGTTACTAAAGGATTTGTCAGATGACCTTGGCTTTAGGAATTCCTAGGTAGTGATGAGCAAAGTGTTTTAAAGGTTGATTAGCGATGTTATTTAGAATGTGGTGTAATGGGGGAATTGTATCGAATTGATGAGGACATAGGTTGTACAATGTTTTTCATGGAAGTCTTTTTAAGTATTGATGTTTTGGAAGATAATAGGCTTTCGTCAATATCAAGAAGAGGTTAAAAGATTATGGATATGAGAAATGTAAGATTTTAGTTTTTGCAATTGTAGTTTTCTTTTTAGTATCGTTTGGGCTAACATCTTGAGTTGCTCTTTGATCTGTTGTATGCTTGCGTGTTTCTTTAGGATCGGTGTCCCTTAATCGTTTTCCTTGATTAAAGCCTTCATATCTCTCATTTAATTGAGCTTCTTCTCTTTTCTTCTTAACATTGCTCTGTTTCAAGTCCTCGTAATGTTCTTCGATCTTATATTTGTTTTGATATCCTTAAACTTTCTATTTTCACTAATCAGCATGTCTTATCCTTTGATTTCCGTTATGAGTATTATATTTTTACAAAATGTTATGAATCATTTTTGTAAGCGTTATTATTTGGGCAATAGCAGGTAAAATATCTTGGTGATTAGTGAGTGTCTTTCATCATGATTTTGAAAGTTAATGGTTGAGCGTTGAACTTGTTTTGTAAAAGAGCTTCGTGTTTATGAGGCTTCGGTTAGTACTTATGAGGAGAATTGTTGATCTCAAGGCGTGTGGTTGCTTAATGGATAATTATTTTTGTGGAAATTTAGTGTCTATGTCAATGGTGTATACATGGTGAATGTATGTGAGTTGATGTTATAAGGTTATATAGTATAACACGGCTAATTTAAGGATATAGTTGTGTTTATTGTGAATTTTATGTTGGTGGATATAAGTTAGTGATAGTTTGGTAGTATTAGTTTGATTATGTATTATCTTATTTAAGAGTAATATTATTGAGGTCTTCTAGGATGATGTGGACAAGAATGAAATTTAAGAGAAAGTTTGTGTCTCGTTATACCTTTGTGGTACTTAAGGATATAATTGGAAATCGTGATCAATGAAATCGCAGTTTTGGAAGTCATGAATTAATAATTTGGAGTACTAATCGCAATTAGGTGTATGATGTATTTAATGATTGTGACATTTGAGAATGAGCTTCTAAATCATTAATTTGTGGTATTTTGATTAAGTCATATTTGGGGATGCATTCTTATATAATGGATATTGAGGGAGGATAACCATTTGTGGTGTTTGGTTGTGAAGTAGTTTATGAGGAATTTTGAAATCTAATGAATTAAGGAAGCTAGATGTTCGTTTGAGTAGCTGAATGTGCTTATGGAAATACATTAAGCTACGAATTTTGTGGAATTAGTATTAAGATGTTGAAAGGTATAAAGTTGATTGCGGGTTAGAACGGAAGGAGATTGAGTGGAAATTTGGTTAGATTATAGTGATGTAAGCCTATTGGGATTTGGCGAGTTGTGGATTATGTAAATGATGTCCAAATTAAGGAATAGGGATTTGCCTTTATCAGGAAGCTTTGTAGGAATCAGAGTGCGCAGCGAGTGCCGTAGTTGTGGGTTTTCTTTGCAACTAGTTGTTGCCCTTTTATTTGGCTTTCTTTTATAAAATTCAAGTTTCGAGGACGAAACTTCTTTTTAGGGGGTAGGATTGTAACACCCCGTGTTTTATAATAATTTTATTCGGAAATTTATTTATTAAAATAATTATTTTGCTAATTTAATTATTTAATGCGTATTTAACGTTTGCGATCTCTATTTTGTTAATATCCGTTTTACTTAATTTGGATGGGTTAAAATGTCCGCGCACGATTTGACTATTTAAATCTAATAGCTACTTCTCCTATATAAACTCTTTGAGCGTTTTAATTATATTAAATCTGATTTGTAATTGGATATTCCATCTTATGAGCTAATGGGTCAAAAGCCCACTTATTAATCATCTATAAAAGAAACCCTAACCTAGCAATTAGATTGCTCAATATTTTCTTGCTACGTTTTTTCCAGCCGTGATCTTCCCTTGTTCCTCTCTTTTCATTCTTCTCCCTTTAATTTTATTGTTATGCAACTTTCTTCATCCAAATCAAATATAAATTATATATTTACAATCCTGGATCTTACCTCTACAATATATTCTATTCATAATATTTTTAGGGGACTCGATTGTATGGAGTTTAGACCTATCTTTAGGGTTTCTATATTTGACGGGTAAATAAGAAGAATAAGAAGATGTCTTTCTTTAGGGGCGTTTTTGGAGGAGGATTTCTGTAGCACAATATTAATGGCGTCTTTATGAAGATGAATATTATTTTGCGGTCTTTATTGCGTAATAAAGGTAACTAGGTGTTTTCCTTTAATTGTGTTTATAGAAAGTGAATTATTAACATGATATAATGATTGATTGTATGATTAATTGTTTGTGTGGTTATTTATGCTTATGATTCACATGTTTAATTGCATTTAATATTTATGTTGTTATTCTGTTTTCAATTGTTTATATGGTGTGCGAACTAGGGTTCAAATCGCGAACCCTAGCGTTGTTGGTGGTGGCGCGGCCGTGAGGTTGCCATGGCCAAGGGTTTCGGCCTCCTACTTATGGGAGAGGCTAGGGTTTGCTTCTGTTGAGAAATTAGGGCTTTGGTTTATATCATTAAGGTTATAGCATGTTAACTATAACTTTACATGTAAGCTACCCTAGTTATGCCTATTTGAGTTATAACTTTGAAAGTGACGTTATGGTGCGGTGTACTATAACAAGACTCGTTGTGGTGACATGGCGGTTTGTACCGTGGAGTCGACCCCTCGGTGATGGTGTTATAGAGGACTAACCTGTGACGGAAGAGAGTTATAGTTGATGATACTATAACCTCGCACGTATAAAGTTATAGCTTGGAGTGCTATAACTTCACTAAAGTTGAGTGAAAGTTATAGTTGAAGGTACTTTAACTTTGCTGAAGTTAAGTGAAGGTTATAGTTGATGATACTATAACCTGACACGCTTAACTAAGGTTATAGTTGAGGTGCTATAACTTCACTAAAGTTGAGTGAAAGTTATAGTTGAAGTTGCTATAATTTCACTAAAGTTGAGTGAAAGTTATAGCTAAAGTTACTATAACTTCACTAGGGTTAAGTGAAGGTTATAGTAGGAGGTACTATAACATTGAGTTGTTATATGCTTCTGTGTTTGGTGTTATGGTAGCTCGAACTATAACATGACCTTTGAGGTGTAATGTTATAGGTCAAGATACTATAACCTTTGGTTATATGTGCTTGCTTATGTGTGGTGTTATGGTTAGTTGAACTATAATACTATGTTTGCATATTATCTTGGTTACTCTTATTCTTTGAGGAGTAGAGCAGTCAGTTAAACTGTTCTATGAGTTAAGGTGGGACAGTCAGTTAAACTGTTCTACTGAGTTGAGTCGTGATGTTGTTCACGCATGTTTTATACAGTCAGTTAAACTGTGCATTTGTTTGTTGACTAGTTCAAATAGATGACGTGCAGCAGGAGCTCACCCAAGGGGCCTTGATGATCAAGCCACAAACAAGACAAGCCTGACCCCAAGGACCCCTCAGATGGAAGCTCGAGTTACAAGGTCTAAACAACAAGCTATGTCAAGCCAAGATCAAGCCAGGCCAAGCCACACCAGTGAGGAAGACAGTCCAGGGCTCAGCAACCCATGCCAAGCCCCAACACAACCCACATTACCCACACAAGACAGAAACAAAACCATCCAGGACCAGGCAGACCAATCAACAAACCCTGCACCTAGGAGGTACACCAGGGCATCCCAACCACCCCCACCATGGCCTACCATGAAGCCAACCCTCTAAACTACAAGTTTGTCCAGGACAACCCCTTTTGAAGTCTAGCAAAAACTCATGAAACAGACACCCGAAGCTAGAGTCCAGTGAGCAGCATAGCAGAGGCAGTACATGTTCAGATGTGGTTTCCTTTTGCCTAAGTCAACTTGTCTTCATCCAAGGCAGGTTTATCTAAGTTTTAATAAGAGTGGAGAGTCCCAAGGAGCAACAAAACACCCAGAGCAAAGCAGCAAGACAACAAGAACAACAGAGTTCTATTTCAGGAAAAATACAAAAACTGCTTTATTGCTTTTTTACATCAGTCTGTTTGTGTCTTTTGTGTCTGTACTAGCTAGTTGTTAAACTCGTCCTCTTCTGAGGTTCTTAATTAGTTAGTTGTTGTAGAAGTTTAAGTCCAAAGATGACCCTTAGATGGACTTTACATCCAAGGGATCACATTGTATCAGCCTCCCTATATAAGGAGGGTATTATGTATTGTTTTAAGTAGACTTTATGAATGAATTTAACTTTGAGAAATCCCTCAAATCTTTCAAACTTGTGCTAAGGGCTGTAGTTTGAGTCAAGCCTGATACATCTACAAGGTGTCTGATCAGTGTCTTGCTTTGTAAGTCAAGTTAAATATGTGCTTTGCTGTGATTAGCTTGCTTGCTGTTAGGCTAAGTTTGGAGTGTTTGTGCTTTGCCGTAACACTTGAAACCTATCTCTAAACTAGTCTTTGAGTCCCTTCTCTTGTGATTTGCTGTAGGGGAGCTTCTCTAAGTCATATCCTTTAAATTTCAACTGATATAAGTCACTCTCCCTAAAACAGCCTCCATTTCTATTTGAGTTGTTTTCAGTTTAAGTAGACTTAACTAAACTTCCCTTAAACTCACAAGTCATAGTAGTTTACACTCCAAATTGGTTATCAGAGCTTTGGTTGAGAGTCTTAGTGAGTTCATTTTCCCTAACTACATTTAAAAACTCAAAAATAGCCCAATGAGTGAAGAGAGACTGGCAGGAGTAGAAGCAAGGATGGAGGATCTGGCTGGGATTGTAACCACCCTAACCAGAACCCTGGACCAGGTAATAGGCAACCATTTACTTGGTGGAGGAAGAGGCAAAGGACGTGGAAGAGGCCAAGGAGGAGGCAGAGGAAGGCCACCTGATGATGAAGAGTATCCAGACTCAGATGACTCAACAAGAAGCAGAGCTTCCATCCACAGGCACATAGACAAGCATCTTAAGGTAGATATCCCTGAGTTTTCTGGTAGTCTTAATCCTGATGATTTGTTAGAATGGTTAAGAGAAGTAGAAAGGATCTTTGAGTACAAAGGATATAATGATTCTAAGTCTTTTAAAGTAGCCATCCTTAAACTGAAAGGGTATGCTTCCCTTTGGTATGAAACCATGAAAGGGTTAAGGGCTAGGGAAGGGAAAGAACCCATCAAGTCTTGGACTAAACTGAAAAAGAAACTACTAGACAAGTTTGTTGCTAAGGATTACACCCAGGATCTGTTTATCAAATTTTCTAAGTTGAAACAAGGAGACAAACCTGTTGAATCTTATCTGAGAGAGTTTGAACAACTCACCTTACAGTGTGATATAAATGAGAAACCTGAGCAAAGGATTGCTAGGTACTTAGAGGGTCTAGATAAGAACATTGCTAACAAGGTTAGGATGCAACCTCTGTGGTCATTTAATGATGTGGTCAACTTATCCCTGAGAATTGAAAAGATAGGGAAGACTAAGCCTGTTACACCAAAACCTGTTAGAACTTTTCAAACCACACCTTATAGTGGGTTGAGAACCATGGATACCCTTAAGACAGCACCCCCACCTACCTTAGACAAGGGAAAGGGCATCATGGGTCAAAAGCCAAGCACTTCATTGACTGAGAACACAATTAGGTGCTTCCAATGTCAAGGCTATGGACATTTCAGGAACGATTGCCCTTCTAAGAAGACCTTAACTATAATGGAGGTTGAGGCTTGGGAGAAAGAAGGTCTAGTTGAGTATGAAAGGGATGAGCCTGAGGTTGAAGAAGTGGTGAGTGAGGAAGAAGAGTCTAGTCAGGAGGCAATAGTGGCACTCCCTGACACAGGCCACAGCTTGGTCCTATGGAGAGTAATGCATTCACAACAGATACCTTTGGAGGAGGATCAAAGGTCCCTCATTTTCAGGAGCAGATGTACCATACAAGGGAGGGTTTGTAACCTTATTATAGATGGAGGTAGTTGTACCAATGTGGCCTCTGTTACTATGGTTGATAAGCTGAAGTTGAGCACTCAAGAGCACCCTCATCCCTATAAGTTGAGATGGCTGAGTAAGGGGGCAGAGGTTAAGGTGGATAAGCAATGTATGGTCCCACTCTCCATTGGAAGTGTGTACAAAGATGAGGTATTGTGTGATGTGGTTCCAATGGATGCCTGTCACTTGTTATTAGGAAGGCCATGGGAGTTTGATAAAAGCTCCATACACCAAGGAAGAAGCAACACCTATTCCTTCAAGCATGGGAGCAGGAAGGTGACATTAGCCCCATTACCACCACATCAGAAGAGTTATGGGAGTCCAAGCATGGCTGGAGATTTTAGTGGAGTTGTGTTTCTGTCTGAGTCAGCAATGGTCAAAGAGTGTAGTGAAGAGCAACCTATATTAATGTTGCTATCAAAAGAAGTTCAGGAAGAGGAGTCTAAGGTAATCCCTGCAGAAGTTAAGCCCCTCATTGATCAGTTCAAGGAAGTGTTCCCAGAGGAACTTCCTAATGGCTTACCCCCTTTAAGAGGAATTGAACACCAAATAGACCTTGTGCCAGGGTCTATACTACCTAATAGACCAGCCTATAGATGTGATCCTAAGGTTACACAAGAGCTGCAGAAGCAAGTTGGAGAGTTGATGAGTAAAGGGTTTGTAAGGGAGTCATTAAGCCCTTGTGTTGTGCCTGCATTGTTGGTTCCTAAGAAGGATGGGACTTGGAGGATGTGCATAGATAGCAGGGCTATCAACAACATCACAGTCAAGTATAGGTTCCCTATACCTAGGCTTGATGACATGTTGGATGAGCTGAGTGGCTCAAGGTTCTTTTCTAAGATTGATTTGAGGCAAGGTTACCATCAATTAAGGATCAGGGAGGGAGATGAGTGGAAGACAGCCTTCAAAACAAAGCATGGCCTTTATGAATGGCTTGTCATGCCCTTTGGCCTGTCAAATGCCCCAAGTACCTTCATGAGATTAATGACAGAAGTGCTTAGGCCTTGCCTAGGGAGATTTGTGGTGGTATACTTTGATGATATTCTCATCTACAGCAAGAGCAAGGATGATCATTTGAGGCATCTTGAGGCTGTGTTTGAAACACTTAAGGAGAGCTTGAATGCACTTTCATGACTGAGGAAGTCAAGTTTCTAGGATATGAGGTGTCTGGTAGAGGCATTTCAGTTGATCTAGATAAGATCATTGTTGTCCAGTCTTGGCCCGTCCCTAGGAATATCACAGAAGTAAGAGGGTTCCATGGCTTAGCATCCTTCTACAGAAGATTCATTAAGAATTTCAGCACCATTGCAGCACCCCTCACTGAATGCATGAAGAAGGGAGAGTTCACTTGGACTGAGAATGCTTTGCAAGCTTTCAACACATGAAGAAACTCTTGTGCAGTGCACCTATCCTCAGGTTGCCAGACTTTAACAGCCTATTTGAGGTTGAATGTGATGCAAGTGGAGTAGGGATTGGAGCTGTCCTTATCCAAGAAAAGAAACATGTAGCTTATTTCAGTGAAAAGCTAAGTGGTGTTAAGCTGAACTATTCTACATATGACAAAGAATTCTATGCTCTTGTCAGAGCTTTAAGGCATTGGAGTCATTACCTGAAGCCCAAGCCTTTTGTCTTACACTCTGATCATGAGGCATTGAAGTACATAGGAGGCCAACATAAGCTCAGTCATAGGCATGCTAAGTGGGTGGAGTTCCTCCAGTCATTCACCTTTTCTAGCAAATACAAAAAGGGCAAACAGAATGTGATGGCTGATGCATTATCTAGGAGGTACACTCTGCTATCAACTATGGAGCAAAGGTTTCTTGGCTTTGAGTTCATGAAGGACATGTATCAAGAAGATCCAGACTTTGCAGAAGATTGGTTAGCACAGAAAGAGGGAACAAGGACCATTGATTCACCCTACACTTTGCAAAATGGATTCTTGTTCAAAGGAAACAAGCTGTGTGTTCCCAGAGGATCTTATAGGAGTCTATTGATCAAGGAGGTACATGGAAGTGGCCTTGGAGGACACTTTGGGGTTCAGAAAACTGTGGACATACTACAGGATCAATTCTACTGGCCTAAGATGATGGGAGAAGTCCAAATAGTGCTCAGAAGGTGTGGAGTTTGTCAAAAGGCCAAGAGTTCTTTTCAAGCAGGACCTTACACTCCCCTACCAGTCCCATGTAGGCCTTGGGAAGATGTAAGTATGGATTTCATAGTAGCATTGCCTAGGACAGCAAGAGGGAAAGATTCTATCATGGTGGTTGTGGATAGGTTCAGTAAGATGGCACATTTCATTGCTTGTAAGAAGACTGAGGATGTGTGAGTGTAGCAGAGCTATACCTTGATGAGGTGGTGAGGTTACATGGAGTCCCAAGGACTATTGTATCTGACAGAGACACAAAGTTTATGAGCCATTTCTGGAGAACATTGTGGAAGTTGCTTAACACTAGGTTGTTGTTTAGTACCTCCCATCATCCTCAAACAGATGGCCAAACTGAGGTGACCAACAAGACCTTGGGAAGGATCTTGAGGTGTATAGTCAGCAAATATCTCAAGGATTGGGACTTGAAGTTGGCTCAAGCAGAGTTCTCTTTCAATAGAGCTCCATCAGCAGCCACAGGCCACTCCCCCTTTGAAGTGGTCTATGGTACTAACCCCTTAATGCCTTTGAATTTGTCTAATGTGTGTAGGTCAGAGATCCACTATGATGCCAAGAAAAGGGTGGAACAAATGCTAAAACTCCATGAATCAGTCAGAAAACAAATTGAGAAAACTAATGATCTATACAAGAAGAATGCCAAGGTTCCTAAGACCAAGAAAGATTTTGCACCAGGAGACTTAGTGTGGATCAACTTAAGGAAAGAAAGGTTCCCTTCCAAGAGAAAGAATAAGCTAGAGCCAAGGGCAGATGGTCCTTTTCAAGTCATAGAGAAGATAGGTCCTAATGCCTACAGAATTGATCTACCAGGAGAGTATGCAGTTCATGGAACATTCAATGTTGGGGATCTTAGTCCCTTCTATGAAGACTCTGAGGGAGAGGAAGACACAGGCTTGAGGTCAAGCCCTTTTCAACCTGGGGAGGCTGCAGCAGGAGCTCACCCAAGGGGCCTTGATGATCAAGCCACAAACAAGACAAGCCTGACCCCAAGGACCCCTCAGATGGAAGCTCGAGTTACAAGGTCTAAACAACAAGCTATGTCAAGCCAAGATCAAGTTTGTCCAGGACAACCCCTTTTGAAGTCTAGCAAAAACACATGAAAGAGACACCCCAAGCTAGAGTCCAGTGAGAAGCATAGCAGAGGCAGTACATGATCAGATGTGGTTTCCTTTTGCCTAAGTCAACTTGTCTTCATCCAAGGCAGGTTTATCTAAGTTCTAATAAGAGTGGAGAGTCCCAAGGAGCAACAAAACACCCAGAGCAAAGCAGCAAGACAACAAGAACAACAGAGTTCTATTTCAGGAAAAATACAAAAACTGCTTTATTGCTTTTTTACATCAGTCTGTTTGTGTCTTTTGTGTCTGTCTTAGCTAGTTTTTAAACTCGTCCTCTTGTGAGGTTCTTAATTAGTTAGTTGTTGTAGAAGTTTAAGTCCAAAGATGACCCTTAGATGGACTTTACATCCAAGGGATCACATTGTATCAGCCTCCCTATATAAGGAGGGTATTATGTATTGTTTTAAGTAGACTTTATGAATGAATTTAACTTTGAGAAATCCCTCAAATCTTTCAAACTTGTGCTAAGGGATGTAGTTTGAGTCAAGCCTGATACATCTACAAGGTGTCTGATCAGTGTCTTGCTTTGTAAGTCAAGTCAAATCTGTGCTTTGCTGTGATTAGCTTGCTTGCTGTTGAGGCTAAGTTTGGAGGGTTTGTGCTTTGCTGTAACACTTGAAACCTGTCTCTAAACTAGTCTTTGAGTCCCTTCTCTTGTGCTTTGCTGTAGGGGAGCTTCTCTAAGTCATATCCTTTAAATTTCAGCTGATATAAGTCACTCTCTCTAAAACAGCCTCCATTTCTATTTGAGTTATTTTCAGTTTAAGTAGACTTAACTAAACTTCCCTTAAACTCACAAGTCATAGTAGTTTACACTCCATGACGGTAGTATCAGTTAAATACTATTGGAATGAATCAAGAGCCACCCTTCGGGGGTTTATTTGGTCTATGTTCGGGGGTGGCCAGAGACATCAGTTAAATGCTCTGGGTCCCGAGTGTCGTTCGATGTACAGTTAATGCATTGAGAGGTCTGACCAGGTCTTAGGCATAAAGGCAGTGGTGATACGCTATACATAGTACCGTGGAGGCAGTGGTGATACGCTCCACAACCGACAGAGGCAGTGGTGATACGCTCTGTCAAGTTAGAGGCAGTGGTTATACGCTCTAACAGGCGTTCGCTCTATTCGCTATGCTTTGTTGCTAGCATTTTGCCTTATGTTGCTATGGATCGTGTGCTACTTTGGGTATTGAATGTATTCATGGTTTAGTGGTTGCATATGGTCTAGGTCTGCATGATTACATTCATGTAGGTTTCGTTCAGTCTTGGTAAGTTCGAATGTACGTCATATTGTATAGATTGCTTCACATGTCATTTATGATTACTGTCTGTTGTTATAGATTGTAATTAATTTAGCCTGTTGTAAACATGACTGGGAGAGCACTTAGTTACTCCCGACTGATTATCGACCCCTATTCTCAGGTTGAACTTGGTTGATGCTTGTCTGGATGTTGTGCTGGAGAGACTTGTGGCGAGAAGAATAATTTAATTAGGAATTTATTTAAGTTAAGAACTATTAATAATGTATTAGTTTAGTTTTGGAGTTGAGTATCGATCCGGATTGGTCAAGTGTTTCCGCCACCTTGACTCTATTCATCTTTGTACTCTGATGGATTATTTATTATTATGGTATTTCTTTTGTTTTGAAAATCCGGGTTGTTACACACTAACTTCTTAATTCAGTTAACATACACTCCACTCCATACCTCATTTACTTACCCCTTTCTTCATGTAGCTCATTTAAAATCCTAGAAATCTGGGTTATTGCAATCGTTCGCCCAATTTTAACTTGCAATCGCCAAATATCATCAGTGGGTTTGTCAATTAATCAAGTAATCAAAATTTAAGGTCAGTTCACTCTTCCTCTGCTTCACGCTCTTCCAACGCACGTTACTGTCGTCCCTCACTTATGCGACGCGATGTTTACACCTCACACAATCATCTGCAACCGCAAAACCCACACCTCGTCGTCTATCTCAGTCGTTTCCTGCTGTGACAACTGCCTTCGACAACCAATGCAACCACAACATATTAAAGGCGAAATTTTCTAGGTTTCTCAAGTCTATTTTGGCCAAAACTTTCTGGGCTAATATAGGATCAGTTTGCTGCTAATTTAAGCTCTAGTTGCAGGCGAATCTACTGTGCTATGTGGACTTTTAAGCGAGATACTTGAGCTACTTGTGTACAAATTGGAAACAATGAACATCCATGAGGACTACAACCCTTTAATAGAACAACTAATTCAGAAAAAAAAAAAAAGGAAGCAAACTTGAAAATGCCCATAAATTGAAATTGATGAAGAACCCTATTTATGACGTTTGATTTGGGTTTTGGGATTTGAGGTTTATTTTTAAATATGATAGGAGATGATATGTGAAATAAATAAGGGTAGTTTGGTCATTGACGATGACCGAAAGTCATTAAAATGAAATCGAGTCGAAAATAGTAGAAAATCGTCACTACGATTTAAAATAGGTGAAGTGGTGGTAAAAAAAGAAGAAAGTTAGGTGGTTATTTGTAAAGTTGAACTTAATAGGTGGTAAGTTGTAAAAAATGGAATAAAATGGGAGGTAAAACACAATTTTTCCTTAAAATAATGACGGATTGAATCTTGTGAAGGATTGCCTACGTATTCATTAAAGAAATGAAATCAAACCCTGTGCGTAGTTCGAGTAAATGTAAAAGAATAATCGTTCGAAGCAAGAGCTTGTAATGAACTTAGAATTCAGTTTATTTGATGACATGAGGGTATCCAAATGTCTAAGTGCAAGAGCATAGCGACATTAATATTAATTGGCCAGGGGCCGGTGTTATTTCGTGTCGCACGAACGACACGTGGGTTACGCGAAGCGCATTTTTGCCTCATAATTTGAATGAGTTTTGGCCTCTTTACAGTAACAAGCTCGGCGAATTACGCAAAACTAATACTATAGAAACAAAATACTTTTGTGACCGTATAAGCTTAGTGTACATCCATCGAATTCTTAGATGCTAAACAAGGGTGATATGAATGGAATGGAGTGGAAGGTTCTAATGGTGTTAGAAGACACTGGAGTAGATCTGTGTATCTCTCTCACTCACCTAAATGAATGAAAGGATCGTCCCAAAGGGCATGGAGACATGGTAACTGCGAATTGATTCATCTGAAATATATGAATAGATGACTATTTGAGAGATTTGTTTTGTTTGTAATTTTTGATTGGAGAGATTTTTTTTTTTTGACACTTTAAATTTGTATTGATTGACTGGATTTTTTTTGTCTTGTCTCGTACTTTTTTGAAATATTTGAGACTTTTGATTGGAAGTTGTTAAACTGTTTTTGATTTTGAAGTCGTTGGACTGTTTTTTATTTGAAGTCGTTGGACTGTTTTTTTTTTATTTGAAGTCATTGGACTGTTTTTGATTTGATAGTTTTAAGCACAATTGAACTAAAAATTTGGTTTGACCTCGGGTGAGCTACTTTGCTATCACCCATGGTAAGGTCATTAAATTGTTTAGCATAGTATGCAATTTGTCTTTATCTGGTAGTCATATGAAATATAGGAATTGACGAATCGGGTAGAAAAATGGAGTCTCCACACCTAGAGGTCACCTAGAGACACGGCGATCAAGGAATTTTCACACCACAAGATATGGAAAAGATGGTAAATGCACTAAAGAGATACGACCCTTACTCTAAGAGGTCGAGTGATCAACACTAGAGAGATATGACCTAAATTATTTTGAGTCTATTCTACTAGTTAAGGGTAAAAGTAGAACAAGTGACTATTAAAAAGTACATGTGCTCTTTTTCTTTTCTGTTTTTGGCAACTCAAAGAGGACTAGGATGGTCCTATTTATCAATAAATTCTAATATAGTGAAGACGAATAGCTCCTTTCAGATGTCGTCTTCAATTCTTGTTCCTAGCACAGTTAAGTCTTTGAAAGACTTTATGTTTTGGTATCTCAGGTGGTTTGCATAAACAGGTCTCAGATTATCCACGAACCTTACCACAAGAGTAGCTTCATCTGGACGTTCAACAAGCTGTGTGCTAGTCTTCCTCCACCTACTTAGGAAGTCGGTGAAACCTTCTTTCTCATTTTGGGTAAGAACCTCTAGAGTACGCATATTGACTTGAATTTTAGCATTATCTGAGTATTGCTTGGCGAACTCAATTGTGGCATCATCCCAGGTTGCAATTTTCTTATGTTCCAGAGAATATAACCAGTGCTTAGAAATGGTGTCAAGAGATGAAGAAAAGATCCTTAGGAACATCTCGGGTTTGATGCCTTTGATAGACATGTAATCTTTGAAGGCACGAATGTGATTCAAAGGGTTCTCGTGCCCCTTGAACTTTGGGATGTCAGTCATGTAGAAGTTGGTTGGCAATTAAGTACGCATAGCTTCATATTTGCTATTATTCTCCCTGTAATTGTCATCTCCCTTGAGGTACATTAGTTGATCCTCCAAGTATTGGAGTCGCTTTTCAGCTCCAATAAGAACTGGTGGGTGATCGACTTCTGGTTGTCCCACGCTAGCAGGAGGAAGCCTGGATTCAATGGCAACAACTCGGCCTTCAATGGCGTTGAGGCGAGCATAAGCTCGGTTCTGACGTGTTTGGAGACAGATGAGCGCAACTAGGATTAAATCATTATCATTCGGGTTTTGCTCGGGTTGATGAACACTTGCTTGACTAGTTCCCAGCATCTTGGAAACTGAGGTAAGATACCAAAGACGGATCAAAACATGATCGACCATTCTAGCTCACTTATTCAGAAAGACTCAACTTGCGAAGTGGGAGTGTGCCACTGTGTTTAAGTGAGTTTTTAAAATGACTAGTTTTGAAATGTTTGTCCTAAGCAACTGTAGTGTGGTTGTAGGAGTATTGACTCGAAGTGGAGAATGACTCGACTTGTGAAGTGGATGTGTGCCACTGTGCTAAGTGAGTTTTGAAAATGACTATTTTTGAAATGTTTGTCCTAGACAACCGTAGTGTAGTTTTAGGAGTGATGACTTGAAGTGGAGAAAAGACGATTTCGACTGGACATTTGCACATAGTTTCGACTCATTTTGCAATATTTAAGGCCGCCTTTGAAAAATGTTTTAATGTTTTGAAAAGGATTTTTGTTTTGAAAAGTTCGTCGTGGTTTTATTTAAAAAATGGTGATCACGTATGGGTTATACACATTTATACGGGCATTATAACGCTATACTGAGTGCTTTTAAAAGGTTTTGGTTTGAAGGGTGGGTTGCCATACCAAGCAATCAAACCCAAGTCTGTGGAGAGGTCTGCGCCAAACATGAGTAAGGTTGGTTCCTAGTCCATTTCCTTTAGTAGTGAAAGCTCTTTATACTAACATGAGTATGTACCGCGGTATGGTTGACGTCAATCGCTATCCATCCTTAGGCCCAGATAAAAAATTGGACCGTCTAGACAGGATGATTGATCGAAACGGTTGGGTTGAGCCTAGGAAGGACGAATAAAACGGCCTAAGAAGGTCGAGTAATGAAATTCGACAGCTGTCTCGTACAAACTATTCCCTAACCTTGTTCAAGTTTCACCCTAGGTAACACGCAAGTGTATATTCCCCAGCGGAGTCGCCAAACTGTGGTACACATCGGGACCACGGATTGGAACAAGCGTATAAATACGCATTTGTGGAGTCGCCACCAATTCTTATGAAAAATTGAAACCGCTCGAATACTTTATGCCATGTCAGGACACAAAGTAATGACATGAACACTAAAAACTCGTTACCCTTAGCATTCTATGTCTAGAATGACTCTCGTGGATGCCAATGAACACGGATGTTCACAGAGATCTGGAGTAAGGGGTGAGGATACGTATTAGGAAGCTCTTTAATCGAACACCTAATCCCGCCCGCCTCGATAGCGGCCTCTACTAATGATTAGAGAAATCGTTCGTACTTAATATGTTATCGATTATATGCGTGCAATGCAACATCCAACGTTTAATCCTAGCATGTGAATAAGCCTATGTCGGTGAACATGTAATTAGCACTCATTTATGTCGAATTGGGAATTAGAATGAATTACATACGAAAGTAAAGTAAAATCATACAATACAATGATTAAATGAGATTACAACTGATTACAAAGATTACAGGATCTACGTCATAAATATACTCAAAACGGAGAGTTGAAGATTAGGAAAAGGTTTGAAAAACTAAAAGACAGGTTAAAGTACGAAAATGACTAAAATGTATGCAGAAAGTGCCTTCGTTAAAGGACTAAAATTGATTGATTGTGTAGTGGCCAAATTGGTCGGTCAAATGCAAAACGTGACGGGTACCCAAAAGGATATGAGCTTACGTGGTCGATTGATCAAGCACGTATATGTCGATAGCTCAGAGCAAGGTCTAGAATGCAAAGAGAGAAGAGAAGGGGCGGAACACTCGCGTGCCTTAAAAGTGGGAACATAGCTCTTCTTTTATAATAGAAAATATGAAGAGTTTTGGAACAACACAAACTTATCTCGAAAACGGAGAAAACACGCTGAGAAAGGGTGCAGCAAGAATTGCGATCCTTCGAAGGCACGCAGCAGGAACTGCGATCCTTCGAAGGGACACAGCACCTGCTGCGTAATTTTTCCAGAGGTTTTCTTCTGCGGAAGAAAGATTTCCACGTTTCTATTACGGAATTGTGGTAAATCTATACTTCCCTTTAAAAATATACGAGATAATTTTGTAAAAAAGATAGAATTTGAAATATATAATAAAATAATCAAAATATTATGCGCTTTCCGACTCGGATTTTTACAACGGTTTCTAGAAAATGAAGCGGTTTTAGACCCGGACTCCAAATGAACTATAATGACTGTCAAAACGACCATACTGGCGCGTAGATGACAACCAAGGGGTAGACACAAGTGTTTGAGCTATCACTTGACGATAAACTTACAAATTGTCATAAATCGTTCCGCGTACCAAACATGCAGCCCAATCATCACTAGGTGGTTGGCGGAAGGTGTCTGAGGTATCTACAAATGTGCACATTAATATTTTGAGTTCTCTCGCTGTAGTGAGAGGGGCTTTCGACGCCTTGTGCTCTTCTTGTACGTTGATCGGTATATTTGAATACTGACCCCTTTACTGTTTTACAAAACTGTTGTGATCCATTGGGGGATGGTGAGCAGGTGATCGCAGGTAATCGCTAGAGCTACGTTGGGATCGAGGATGAGATCACCATGTGTGTCTTAGCTTCCGCTTAGCATTGGAGTCACATACTTTAATTAATTTCTATTACTTTATCATTTGTTAACTTTGGATTATTGGTCAGACTGTATGCCGTCTGTTTTGAGAACATGTATTGATAATTAAACATTGATTAAATAAATTTTGTTTCATTTATCGCTTGAATTGATATGTACTACCACGGGCAACCAAGATGGTAGCACTCCCATGTGCTAAGGATGTCTTGTAAGGCACCTTGTTGTGTGAGGGTGTTACATACATTGTAACCATTATTTCAACTATTGCATAATAAAGTATTGTTGCTTGATTGTCTATTTGATAAATACTACCTCGGGAAACCGACATGGTAACATCCCGATTTACTAAGGAAGTCTTGTTAGACTCTTTTGTAAATGGGGTTGTTACATTAATAATCACTTATCTCATTCGCAATACATGCCATCATATCAATGCTTATATATCATATCACTGTACTTATTTCACATCCAGTATCAATAGAAAAATCATACATAACAACATCATTGTCACAAACATAAACCAACATAGTCCAGACTCGCCTCCCTCGAGACTGGGTTGTCTCGCCCGAGACGACCATGTCTCAGCCGAGACGGCTATGTAATAAAGCCTAGGATGAGCAAGATCGAACTCTACCTTTTGCAATTTCGAATGCACAAGAACCAATAAATAAAAGATCGTCCTTTACAAAAATTCGCCTCCTACAAACACATAATAATCATATAATTACTATCTAACTTACTTCAAATCATAAATAGTAATAGTTCCCTCGATCCCAAATTAGGGTTAGTCTCTTATCGATATAGTAGGACAATTAAAATCGTCACTAATAATTAAGATGAGTAATTGACTTGCTATAAGAAAGATCTCCAATTCAATTGCTATTCTCCTCTTAATTAGGGTTTGGATGCTCTATGCTCTCCTTTGTGATAATAGAAGTAAAAGACTCTATATTTTATGTTGGGTAAGTATATATAGTATTAGGTAAGGGTATTCGAGTTTAGGAAAGATTAAAATAAGATTATAAGTTAAATACATAACTACACTAACCGCATGCTGAACAATGAGCTCGTCTCGACCGAGATAAGGAGTGTCTCGACTGAGATGGGTCTTGTCTCGACCGAGACATCTCAAAACAGGGCAAAAGTTGATGGACCAAAGGCTTATTGACACGGGAACTTTACACTACACATGCATGTCGATCAAGACACCACTAGAAAAGACAATTATTACCTTACTAACTTGTACTTATAAAAGACGATTATTACCTTACTAACTTGTACTTATAAAAGACGGTTTTACAATATACCTTTTTAAAATGAACTTCGTCCTCGAAATTCACACACCACTTCCTCTCAGCAAAATCCGATTTTACATTATCCATCACTTAAACATGACCTTTTCCCAACCACTTCATATTCAAATACCGTATAGTTGTACACTACCATTACTCACGAACCAGCAACTATGTCCATAAGTCACAATTTAAAGTACTAGTATTACATTCACCCCTCCTAAGAACGAACTTCGTCCCGAAGTTCCCAACCATTTCTACCTCTGAAACCTCAACCACACCTTATTACCTATACTAACATCCATCCTTACCTCCTTCTCATGCCATAGCAAAAGTCATTATACTGCCTAACCACCACTTTAATAATTCAATCCAAAATCATTCTCATGTAAGAAAGTACAAGCCACCATTCAGATATCACATCCTTCACACGTACTAAAGTAACATCCCTATGGCACACCTCCTTTCTCAAACCCTTCCTAACCTTTTCACCTCATCATATATATCACTCTACAATCCCACTATAAATTTTCACACCACACACCCACACATTCTCAATACTCATTCCTCGAATTTACAAGCGGTACATTCAAATTGTTATACTCAATACCTTATCACAACCATTATTCTCAATTACTAGCTCAATTCCCTTACTATCACAAAACGAATCCACAACCTATATTCATAAAGGATACCTTAATGTCAATTATACAACCATTATATTATTGGTTTCAAAACATCAACTTTCACCATAACAACTTGCTCACTTCCAAACACCAACTAGAGTACAATTAAACACACCGCATACTTTAATATCTACTCTTTCATCATGAGCTCACATAGCAACCAAACTCACTAAGTAATATTAAAATTTCCAATATATAGTCACCCCCAACAATTACACAATAGTAAATCTTACAAAAATTAACCACAACAAACACAATTTAACATATCGAATTATGCAATTTCATCCCTTCAAATGTCAAAATGAGAAGAACTTATTGTCATTGTTATTAATATCACTATAAAATCAGACACAATATTGCGAAGTCAAAATATATATTAGCCAACAACCTATTAAGAGAACTTCTCATAACACGACCAGTAACTAAAACAAATCTCGAATTATCGAGCGTCCGTTACTGCATCATTCAACCCAGTACTTAACAACTTGAGACCATAGCAAAATTTAATTACCACTTACAACAATGCACGCAAACAATAGTTTTTACATGAACAAATAGCTAACGGACAGTCTATAACTCTGAACATAACTTCCTTTAATTCTCATCTCACCACAACCCTTTTCAACATTACACCCGATAACTCGTACCCTTTTGACACTTACCACATTTTTTTTTTCTAATCCACTCATACTCATATCTCTCCAAATAACTTCTCGTCTCATAAATGCTAAAATAATCTCTAAATTAGATTCTTTTCAACTACTTACTTATATATATATTCCTTTACCTCATTAATCTCTTCCCTAATCCAATAGCTCATCATTCGTTATTACATCCACATTACATATACCAAAGACTTTTAACATGTAACAACCCGGATTTTTAAAACACAAAAGGAATACCTTAATAATAAATAATCCATCAGAGTACAAAGATGAATAGGGTCAAGGTGGCGGAAACACCTGACCAATCCGGATCGATACTCAACTTCAAAACTAAACTAATACATTATCAATATTCCTTAAATTAAATAAATTCCTAATTAAATTATTCTTCTCGCCACAAGTCTCTCCAGCACAACATCCAGACAAGCAGCAACTAATTCAACATGAGAATGGGGGTCGACAATCAGTCGGGAGTAACTAGGTGCTTTCCCAGTCATGTTTACAACACGCTGAATTAATAACAGTCTATAACAACTGATAGTAATCATAACAGACATGTGAAGCAATTTATACAACATGATATGCAACCAAACTTACCATGAGACGGGACCACAACCTACATGAATGAAATCCTGCAGACCTAGACCATATGCAACCACTAGACAATGAATACATTCAAGACCCAAGGTAGCAGACGATCCAGAGCAACATAAGGCACAATGCTAGCAACAAAGCATAGCGAATAGAGCGAACGCCTGTTAGAGCGTATAACCACTGCCTCTAACTTGACAGAGCGTATAACCACTGCCTCTGTCGGTTGTGGAGAGTATCACCACTGCCTCCACGGTACTATGTATAGCGTATCACCACTGCCTATATGCCTAAGACCTGGCCAGACTCTCGATGCATTAACTGTACATCGAACGACACTCGGGACCTAGAGCATTTAACTGATGTCTCTGGCCACCCCCGAACATAGACCAAATAAACCCCCGAAGGGCGGCTCTTGATTCATTCCGATAGTATTTAACTGATACTACCGTCATCTATTCGAACTAGCCAACAAACAAATGCACAGTTTAACTGACTGTACAAAACATACGTGAACAACATCACGACTCAACTCAATAGAACATTTTAACTGACTGTCCTACCTCAACTCATAGAACAGTTTAACCAACTGCTCGACTCCTCAAAGAATGAGAGTAGCCAAGATGATATACAAACATAGCGTTATAGTTCAACTAACCATAACATCACACATAAGCAAGCATAGATGACCAAAGGTTATAGTATCTTGACCTATAACATTACACCTCAAAGGTCATGTTATAGTTCGAGTTACCTTAACACCAGACACAAAAGCATATAACATCCAATGTTATAATACCACCAACTATAACCTTCACTTAACCTTAGTGAAGTTATAGTAACTTCGGCTATAACCTTCACTCAACTTTAGTGAAGTTATAGTAACTTCAGCTATAACCTTCACTCCACTTTAGTGAAGTTATAGTAACTTCAGCTATAACCTTCACTCCACTTTAGTGAAGTTATAGCACTTCAAGCTATAACATTATGCGTGCGAGGTTATAGTATCATCAACCATAACTCTCTTTCTTCACGGGTTAGTCCTCTATAACAAATTCACTGAGGGGTCGACTCCACGGTACAAACCGCTATGTCACCACAACGAGTCTTGTTATAGTACACCGCACAATAACGTCACTTTCAAAGTTATAGCTCAAATAGGTATAACTAGGGTAGTTTTCATGCAAAGTTATAGTCTAATAAGCTATAACCTTAATGATATAAACCAAAATCCTAATTCCTCAATATAAGCAAACCCTAGCCTCTCCCACAAGGAGGAGTCTGAAACCCTAGGCCACGTCAACCGTACGGCCGCGCCACCACCAACGACGCTAGGGTTCGCGATTTGAACCCTAGTTCGCACACCAAATGAATAATTGAATATAGAATAACAACATAAATATTAAATGCAATTACACATGTGAATCATAAGCATAAATAACCACACAAACAATTAATCATACAATCAATCATTATATCATGTTAATAATTCACTTTCTATAAACATAATTAAAGGAAAACACCTAGTTACCTTTTTAGCGTAAAATCTACGATAAATCCTCTTCTAGAATATAACAATCTTCCTCCGGATTGTCCACGAAGCCTTCACCATCATCATCAACACGTGCCAACAATAATAACGATCCTAATTAATAATCTAGCGCATAAAACTACGAAAAGATGGAAATAAAATATAAAACTTCCAACGATTGAAGAATAGATTGGCTAGGATCGATCTAGGAACGAAGATGAATGATTAATGATGAAGAAATATGTAAGAAGGGGCACGAAACCCTAGGGAATGGGCTGCCACCACACGGCACAAAGGAGAGGAAGAGATGAGAGAATTAGGTTTAGGGTTTTCAAATAAAAGAAAGGGAAGGAGGTTAGGTTTAGCTTGGTATTTATAGAGAAGCTAATGGGCACTAGGGTTTAACTAGAAAATAAGCCCAATAAGAAATAATAAGGAGGATTAACAATGAAGTTATACTAACATTAGGTATAACTAAGACTAATAGAATAAGGATTTCCGAGAAATAATTAATTAATTCGAATAAAATAAATAGCGGAAATTATAGGGTGTTCCATAACAACCAAAATTAAATATCCTTACTTAGTCCCTAGACAACCCTAGTATTTTTCTTATTATCCAACGCATGGCCACAATTTTCCCATCTTCTCTCTCGCATCCAATTTGTAATTAGCAGTAATTCTTTTGTAACGTACTATCCTAATTATATTCACAACCATGTAAGCCAAACGTTAAGAAGCATTCAACCTTAAATCATAACACTCCCACCGTGTATAACCCCATACATAAGCAATTCAGGTATCGTATGCTATCATATTTACACAAGAACTTACACAAGCCAAAAATCACTTCCGAGTTATCGCAGTTTTGAAACATGACAATTATAATCAACAACATAACAATCCAACTTTACCAATTTCACGTGTCAATGGTCCCTAATTAGTCAACAATTTAACTCATACATTGTAAATCCATCCCAAAGCATGTCCCTCCGTACGCACGATATATATCTCAATCTTCTAGTCTAATTCCAGCCATAAACAATCATAATTATAATTCACTTCAATAACATTCCATATAAAAAAGTTATCATAATTCAATCATCACAAATTTAGAACAGTTCGCATCAAACTCCATACGATATAGAACTCATATCAAATTTTGGTATCACCTCATATCTAATTCAGAACTTTCAATTCACAGCAATCACAACTGCATTTATAAACAAAAGTCACCCAATTCATTTGACACAACTTGAAACAATTTATATCAGTTTATATGGAACACATTTCATATCACTTCTCATCAACATATTCATATCATTTCGCATCATTCTCATAATCATTCAATTCACAACCTGCAAAATTGTTTTTCTTGATTTCCTTCTTATTCAACACTTTTACACAACGTTCCTTCCACATTCCATCCTTAAAAATTATACACATCCACCGCACTTTCGTACAAAGTTTAAACCAACCATCCAAATCAACATTCTCATTATCATCTTCTTAGTCACATATGCATCATGCACAAATCACAATCAATATCAACAATAGTTAAAATACACAACAACATGCATAATTCCAAACCCTTATTGAAGCAAATAACATCCAATTCGTCACCCATCTACTCTATCCCATGCGATTTTCAGGTAGAGATCGACAAAGTCAGCTTTTGGAATGGGGGTGCCTACTCATCCAAGCCAAATGGGGATCCTAACTGTCTCTTTTTGGGGTTCATTTTATTTGACACACCTAAGTTCATTAGGTTCATTAGTTTAGGCTCCAAGATTGTTCGCTCTGATACAACTTTGTAACACCCTCATTCATCCAGGAGCCTTAGTTAGACCTTCCTAGTTAAATAAGGGAGTTACCATCTCGATTTTCCGAGGTAGTACATATCAAAACATAATAATAAGAGTAATTTAAATACATTATTACACTATGATTAAATAGTCTTACAAATGTACAAACCAATAACTAACTATTACAGCGGAAGACTTAAAGTTACAACTCAAATACTAATCAAACTAATTGGTCATCAATACTATAAGACTCGTCACGTAGCGTAGCCCTTCCTGTACAAGCATCATCCAAAGCCAAGCTTATAAACTTACTAACCTGCAAGATACACTACTCTTATTTGAACGGAAATAACAAATGGATCATAACAGGCCACCAATTTTAAAAGTGTTGGGTGAACGACACACACACATAAACCAAACAAGGTCAACCAAAGATAAGTAGGGATTACCTTACGCATCATAAACCGTCATATCATTAGTTTATATCAACAAAGGTCATTAACCAAACAATATCGAACATTCAAAATCTCACGTTAATGCGTGACATACCACATTACATACAAAACACCCAATCACCATGCCTTGCAGAAAACCTAGTCTCCCAGCCACCGTGCTTATAACATACTTCGTACCAATCTCCCAGTCATCGTGCCCAATTTACAAAGGTACAAGTCTCCAAGTCACCGTACCCTTACATTCACCACAAGACCGCACAATCCTCCCAGTCACAGTGCAGGTCACAATCGCAACACCTGCATTACATTAACAATCACTTATCTCATTCGCAACATGTGCCATCATATCAATGCTCATATATCATATCATTGTACTTATTTCACATCCAGTATCATTACAACAATCATACATAACAACATCATTGTCACAAATATAAACCAACATAGTCCAGACTCGTCTCGCTAGAGACTGGGTTGTCTCGGCCGAGACTGGGTTGTCTCGTTCGAAACACATCTGTCTCGCCGGAGACGTGCATGTCTCTCCCGGGACGGGTCTCTATTAAAGCCTAGGATGAGTAGGATCAAACCCTACCTTTCGCAATTCCGAATGCACAAGAACCAATAAATCAAAGATAGTCCTTTTCACAAATTAGCCTCCTACAAACACATAATAATCATATAATTACTATCTAACTTACTACAAATCATAAATAGTAATAGTTCCCTCAATCACAAATTAGGATTAGTCTCTTATCTAGATAGAAGGACAATTAAGATCGTCACTCACTAGACTAATGATAAATACAATAGATTAAAACACTTACAATATGAAAGATTAGTAATTGACTTGCTATAAGAAAGATCCCCAAATTGTTATTGTCCTCTCAAATAGGGTTTAGATGCTCTATGCTCTCCTTTGTGATAATAGAAGTAAAAGACTCTATATTTCATGCTGGGTAGGTATATATAGTATTAGGTAAAGGTATTCGGGTTTAGGAAAGATTAAAATAAGATTATAAGTTAAATACGGAACTAAACTAACTGCATGCTGAACAACGAGCTCGTCTCGACCGAGACATGCTTGTCTTGACCGAGGTGGGTCTTGTCTCGACCGAGACAGCTCAAAAGAAGGTAAAAGTCGATTGACCAAAGGCTTATCGACACAAAAACTTTACACTACACATTGCATGTCGATCGAGACACCACTACAAAAGACGGTTATTATCTTACTAACTTGTACTTTTAAAAGACGATTATTACCTTACTAACTTGTACTTATAAAAGACGGTTATTACCTTACTAACTTGTACTTATAACAAACGGTTATTACAGTTGCTTACCACGGCTAGGCCGTGTTCTTACCCTTGTTTTTTACTTTTTTTATTAGTTAGTCATTGTTAATTATTATAGTATATTAGTAAATAAAAATAATATTTCTATAAAATTGAATATAGGTCTAATAAAATTAGATGTATGTTTAAGTTTACACTTACTTGACTAGAAAAAAACGAGTATGACATATTAATGGTGTCTCAATTGAGAAGTGTAAGATTGGGATAGGAGTACGCGTTCGCCCTCAACCTATAAGTATTACAACACATGAGCTAAAATAAGAACGATGGATATTTGCTCGGGTTAGACCTATACTCGAACTATGGGTGTCTTAAGTTAAAAACCTATTTAACTTGCAACGGAGTATTTTAAATTAAAAACTCTATTTAACTTAGTACGAGATTTGAGATATGTTACAAATCTCGATTGTTGATCAAACTTGATAGTTTTCTAATTTTATTGCAAACTTTAGTAAAAAATATTGAATACAAAGACCTCGATTTATAGCTATGTAAAATTGACTCCAAATGGCTCTAAGATAACCTTATTATACGTGACAAAGACTCCTAGAAGCCTCGTAATTGCTTTATTCTTGCCTTAACCGAATTTGGGAAACTATTCCTTAACTAAATTTAGCAAACTATACTTCTATTGCAACTAAGAAACTAAAGAACTCCTACTACAATTTGGAAAAACTTTTACTACTAGAACTAGAAAACTTTGCATACTCATATCGTGTTTGCATAATCAATGGGATCCAGATATTTGTATAACTCTGATTCCCTTATTTGATTCTGACGTAGACCCAAAAAACTACTCCATGGGTCGTTGTTGGACGGTGTCATGGTCTGGTACTTTGGCCGAACCGTGATGTGCACCCTTGCCCTACTCTTGGGCAAGAATGCAAACAATAAAGGGACTCGTGCTAGTGAGCAGTGTTGTTAAAATCGCGATCTGTATCGTACAATCCTATGATACAAAAAGTGGACAACGATTTGAATTGTGGTAGGATCGTTTTGGAGGTAGGATCGCTATAGGATCGTTCATGATCGAACTGGATCGTACATGATCGAGTTGGATCGATGGTAGGATCGTTCAGGATCGTAAAAGGCTTTTTTATGTTTTAATTTTGTGAAGTTGTTCTTTTGTACTTAAAGATATAAATCAAAAGTACATGTAACATAAAGATATGATTATTAAGACTTTCACGTCATTAAGTAGACTTTTAGTATTATACATCACAAATAATACCAGTTCCTTTTGCATAACCTTATTTATCCAAGCTATTTGTAGGTTCTAACGATCCTCGATTCGATCCAGCGATCTGATCCTACCAGCTCGTCTTCGATCCAAAGTAAGATCCCGATCCTGACAACATTTCTAGTGAGGGATCGGCCACTAGCACGCTACTCAAGACTAGGGGTGTGTGTCGGGAATCCTAGTCGCAATTATCAATGTCAGGCACACAAAAGCAATAAAAGTAAGCAATACGATTATTGAAAGAAAGAGACAAGCAATATCAATCTTAAAGATGAGAAGTCGTTTTCATTGACCGGCATCTATCATAAAGGCTTATTTGATAGTCTCATACTTGTAGCAATAAACATTACATGTGCTGAATAGCGATACATTTTCTAAAAGCCTAAAAACGTATCTTAAACATAAAAGTAAGCTCCAAGATTCGACACGCAGGATGTAATCTTGGAATACCACTTGAATATAAAAACTAAAAATGAAAATACATAAAGGCATGAAAGAAATCTAAGAGGTCCTTACACTCTCCCCCACCTAATCTTGAGGATTTTGCGGGTCCATACACTCTCCCCCACCTAATCTTTTGCCGTCCTCGGCAACGCTTCATTCTTCAACTCAGCTCTAGAGAGACTCCCTCGTTGAGAGGAGGTGATCTCAGTCGTCTTGGGGATAGACTTTCTTGTGGCTTCAACTCCCTTGTTCAACGAATATTGTTGATCTTTACTCCGCAACAATATTTGGTCACTCGTGTCCTTGACATAGAGTCTCCCGAACATCACTTCTTCCACATTCCTCTCTTGGCATTGGCGGGTCTGGAAAGTCGATGTCCTCGCCCCCTGAGAAGACACTTCACAAGCTATTTATGGATGGTCACCCCGACGCTGCTTCGGTTTGTCTTCGACCACTTTGGTACTTGTAGTCATAGACAAGTTAGTTCTCCAGGACGCCGAATCAGCATTTCGGAATGACCCCCTGATGGTACAAGGCCTTCTCAAATGGGTCAATTAACGCTCACACCAGAACGTTGAATCAGCACTTCGACGCAGCCCCCTAATGTCGCGATGCATTCTTCTTTGGATATTTTGACCCTCATTTTCCACCCCATTTCTGAGAGGTAGACTCTCGTCTCGTCCTCCATGCCACTTAGCAGCGTATTTATCCTAGTTGGATACGCGCGTCAGCGCATCCTTCTTCGAAACTGTGGAGTTTACAAGTCGACGCTCTTCACTTCGGTGTTAGTATCACCCGCATTGCTGAAATTCGAGGGCCCTCATTAACTTCGTTCCCAACCACAGTCTTTAACATGTACGATCCCACCAGCAACATTGACCCCTCACTCGGCGTCAACACTACCGATGCTCTATGGAAGAATTGCATTCCGAGTACTAACTTGAAGTTATCCAACGGGGCGGTGGTGAAGTCGAGCTCCCATGCCCACTCACCCACCTGAACCGCGACTTTCTTAGCCACTCCTTGGATATGTCTCATCTACTCATCCATAGGCTTCAAGCATCCCTTTCATTAGCTCAAAACAAGCCCTAGTCGGTCGGCTCCTTCATTCGTCACAAAATTGTTGGTGGCACCCGAATCGATCATGGCTCGAGCCCGCCTCCCATTCACTATCATGTCTACGTACGTGAGTTCCGCGTAGTTCTTTTCATGGGTTTCCTCTAGTATCCCAATCTCACTAATCCTTTGTAGTGCACCCTATCTTGGCTGGTCCTCATCATTACTTGAGTCTTCGTCGTACTCTTGATGGTAGTCGGCCAGCGCCTCATCAAGACGCTTTTGAACGCCCTTCGGCATGTCCTTTAACATCGCGTTGAACTCTGCCTTGTTAGGACATTCCGCCATCTTGTGAGGACCCTTACACACGAAACACGCAAAAGGCTTCTTCGTTCCCCGATTGAACGTAACTTCCATGTGGTCGAAACCGACTGCTCCCAACCAAAATCGAATTCTTTTGTTATTTCTTACCATTTGGCTCATTTTGAAGGGCATCACCATACCCGCGGGTATCTTACTTGGAGGCGACTCTCGCTCCCCGTGGAAGTCAAGGAGTCACTCAGCAGCAAATATAGCTGCAGACAAGGTCCTTGGGTTTTGTCTCATGCCTTCTTGTTGCGCCCACCTCTTCAACCTGTTAATGGACTCGAACGTCCTGTATTTCTCGGACATGTTGGAGATCTCAAGCATGCAAGATGAGAACTCCGTCACATAATCTCGGATGGAGTTGGTGTGCTTCACATCCTTCAGATTCTTCCGAGCAACGAACTCAGTGTTCTCGGGTAGAAGTGATCCTTCAATATCTTCTTCAAGCCGGCTTCGATTTCCTTGTACCTGGCCCTCCACCACAACTTGGCATCGTCCATCAAGTACATGCTCGTTGTGTCGTCCTTCAACGCTTTGTCGAGCTCACTTACCCGGAAGTATTGCTCCACATTCGAAGATGAAGTTATCGACGACTTTTGAATCTCTCGCCTCATTATAGGTACGAGGTTGGGGAGCTTTCACCTTGCGGACCCCCAAAGATTTCTCGTTATTGGCCCGTGCTTTCATCAGCGTGGCACAAGTGTTCTCAAGCTCCTCAATCTTTCTATGGAGGTGAGCGATTTCCTCCTCATGTCCGTAGGGGATTGCATCACCAATCGCTTGGACCCGGCCCTCCATCCCGTCCATCGCCAACTCGATGCTACCAATGGTCTCTTCCAACTTCTCGAGGCTCTCCCCATTCGGATCACATTTCCCTCGAGCTTGGAGAGTTTCTTATCGAATGTTTCCTCTAATGCGTCAACACGGTCTTCTATACTCGGTTCCCCCATATTATCGATTACGATGAACAAATGTGGCTTCCAGAAACCCGTCCGAAGACCGGGCTCTGATACCAAATGTCACGGTCCGGTACTTTTGTTGAACCGTGGTGCGCACCCTTGCCCTACTCTTGGGCAAGAATGCAAGCAACGAAGGGACTCGTGCTAGTGAGGGATCACCCACTAGCACGCAACTCGGAACTTGAGGTGTGTATCGGGAATCCTAGTCACAATTATCAATGTCCGGCACACGAAAGCAATAAAAGTAAGCAATACGATTATTCAAAGCAATAGACAAGCAATATCAAGCTTAAATATGAGAAGTGGTTTTCATTGACTAACACCTCTTAAAGAGGCTTATTTGATAGTTTCATACTTGTAGCAGTAAACATTACATATGCAGAATAGCGATACGCTTTCTAAAAGCCTAAAAACGTATCTTAAACATAAAACTAAGCTCCAAGATTCGACACGCAGGAAGTAATCTTGCAGTACCACTTGAATATAAAAACAAAAACAAAAACACATAAAGACATGAAAGAAATCTAAGAGGTCGAAGAAAGCGAACCGCGCGCGCAAATATTGACGATTTGGCGGGTCCTTACACACAACCTCACTCATGCTATCCAAGTCCAATTTAAGCTAGTGTACTTCCTCATCTAGCAACACATCATTCTCTAGTCAATGTTAACTCATTTTTCCAATTCAATATAAGAACTCAGTTTTTTGCTATAATTTATCTTCTTTCATTTACAAACTTGTGATAATAATAAGCATTGAAAAAAAAAAACAAAAATGAAAGCAGCGCAATGTGAGCACACTCGAGGCCTATATATAATATTTCTATTTTGGCTAGTAATGACCGAACGCTTGTGTCTTTTTCTTTACCTATTCTATGTCTAGCAATAAAAATCTTGAACCACGACCAGTTCATCATACAAGATCTTAACGAGTTCTATGGCGAACTCATGACATATCCCTCTTTACGATCAATGATGGAAGACATACCCACTACCCACAATACATCTTACACAAAAGATCATCATCCTACTTCTCACAAAATGTGTTAGTGTGACCACAATTCAAAAGGCATAATCTAAAATTTTCAAGTGGTCTAATACTTCGATGCTCTTGGAGGAGGATTCATTAGATTGCAACTCCACAATGGTCGTGAATTCGATTGTGACCAATGGTATGAGTAATAGGTAATTACCATGAATTGCACCCCGACATATCAAAACATTGATTGCATGAACGAGACAAGCACACACGTCCCCAAATTTCCAAAGTAAAAATTCATCTTCAAATTACCTAAAGTCCAACGACTACTTAGAAAGATGACTTCGAAGCCAAAACAAATCGAGCCAAAATCCAAAAACCATCATTCAAAAAATTAAGGACCTATAAAGGCCAAAACACCAAATTTAAATATTTGCCAAAATCAAAGAGCCAAAGCTCCAAAACTTAGAATGGTGAGCTAACACCACACACAAACCTTTTTTCACCCTAAGTCATTGTACAGACTGTTACGGGGAGACATGACTTGTTGGGACCTTGTATGGGTTTGGGTGGGAGGTGAAAGGCAAAAAAGTAATAAAAAAATCAAACTTGTTGGGACCTTGTATGAGTTTGGGTGTACAGAGAACCTCTCTTACCTTCTGTGGACCTTGCTTTTTTTTGCCAGATGTCCTATTTTTATTGAACAAACTTTTTAATATCTTAAAAAAAATGTGTGGGAAAACAAATAAAATAGTTTAGTTAAAATGGGTGAATTGTAGGTGTTGATTAGAGCTGATCAACTTCGGGTCGGCCCGTTTGGCCCTACTTGTTTGGCCCGCTACTTAAGCGGGCTTAGACAAGAAGAAATGAAAAAATTTATTTGACGGACGGCCCAAGCTCGGCCCGCTATATTTCGTGGGCGGATATGGACATGATTAAGAAGCCCATGGACAAGCCCGCCAAGCCCGCTAAACATATATAAAATTAAAAATTATGCTTCATATAAACAAAAAGCTAATAAAGTAAAAATATACAACAAGAATAAATGAAATAAAACTTGTATTAGTAATAAAGTAAGTAGTTATAATTTTTTTTTATATCGTTACTTTTTTGGAGACTTGTAACTTCAAAATAATCATGTTTAATTATAGAATTTGTATATGTTAAGTTGAGTTTGCGATGTTTTAGTTAATTCGGAATATATGTTAAGTCTACTTTAGCCTTAGTTTTATTAAAAAAAGTTAGTTTAATATATTTTACATTCAAGCCCGCCAGCCCACGGACAATCCCGCTAGCTTAAACTAGGCGGACATGGACAACCCTAGTAAGCCCGCTTAAGCGGGCTTGGACAAGGCATATTAGGCCTGTTGGACATTTTTTCAAAGATAAGCCCGGCTCATGTCCGTCCAAGCCCGCAAACGATCACCTCTAGTGTTGATAAAGGTAGATAAATTAGAGTGGGTTTAATAAAGTAGGTTGTGAATAAAAAATTAATATTAAAAGGTAGACCTTGGCGAAATAAACTCATGGATAAATATGGTCTAACTTGGGATAAAATCAGGTCACCAATAAAATGATAAAAAAAAAAAAAAAAAAAAAAAAAAAAAAAAAAAGCAAAAAAAGGGTGATTGGTGCGTTGGGGGGGATGATTAGAAATTCACAATCCAACAAAATCCAACCAAGAAAACCCACTTAATGAAAACTTAAAGCAAAAATAGAGTATCTTTTATCCCTTATTTTTTAATTGAAAATCAAGGTTGTCAAAAATAAGAAAAGGAAAAAAAAAGGTCTAGGGTTTGATTATAAAAGCCCCTCATCACACATTCCTACCCACCCACTCTTGACTCTTGAGTGTTCACAGGTCACTCACCCCCATCAATATCAAACCCCATTTCCCATTTCCCATTTATATACTTTCCTCAATTATTCATCCAAAGAAAACAAAAGTGGCGGACTCAAAGACTAAGAAGAATCAAGGGTTCTGGGACTGCGGACTATTTGGAGACAGAAAAAGAGCCGTTGAAGAGAGAGAAGAAGAAGAAGAAGAAGAAGAGTTTAAGAAGCATAATAATAAGAAGAAGATGCAGACAAGTGGGTCCCAGTCAGAGAAGACGGATATGGTGGTTGCAGTAGCAGGAGGAGCTGGAGCTGGAGTTGGTAATTCAGGGAATATGAGTTTTAATATGGGAGATACAACAGATGAAGAACTATCAATGTCAGCATTATCAACATTTAGAGCTAAAGAAGAAGAGATCGAAAGGAAGAAGATGGAAGTTAGAGACAGAGTTCAAGCTCAACTTGGTCGTGTTGAACAAGAGACTAAACGCCTCGCCTTAATTCGCGGGGTCGGTACCTACCCTTTTCCTTTCCCTTTTTCTTTTACTTCTTACTGCTCTTCTACCTTCTATTTACAGTTTTGTTTTTTTACTTTGGATAAATCTACTAATTTTGTTGTCTTATTTTCCAGATTATTTACTTTAATTGAATGGTTTATTGGAGTTGACTGAAAAGTGAAATCCTTTACATGCTTAAGTTTCAATTTCTTTGGGTTTTCTTATCACCTCCAGTTTGTTGTTGGATTATCTTTGTCTAATTAACAACTTCAGTATGTTGGTAGTATCTGTTTGTCTAATTACAAACTTCAGTTTGTTGTTGGTATATGTTTGTCTAAACTTCATTATTATTATTTTCATATTATTCTGTTTTGTAATTGTCTACATGTTTTGTTAGCTCAAAGTTGTTGATTTGTGTGGTATTGAGATGCATGCTATTTTCTCCATCTGTGGAATTTAGGTTTAACCCGGGTTTTGTTTGATGTATCATTATGTGATTAATCTAAGTATGCATTAGGCACCGTAACATTATTAGTTAATCAACTGTACTACTTTTTATATATATATATATATGGTTTTGGTTGGTATTGTGCCTTAAGGAAAAGGGTACTTGGTTAGTTGAACATGTTCACCTAACTTCTGATATTGGGAATTCCTTTAGAATAAGTTACAATTGACAAAATTGGCAGTCAAGTTGACAAGAAACACGTTGTTTCTTCTCTTTCCCAGGTGTTTCGACTACATAGTTCTTTTAGTGTAAAGAACTTGATTTGTTACTTTTGTAAGATTAAGTAGTGGCTTCAATACTACTCCCTCCGTCTCAGTCATTTTTTTTACCTATTCTCTTTATGGCTATTTAATTCATTTGTCATTCAATAATAATAATACCCACGAATGAAAGGGACGGAGGGAGTAATCAATTAAATGGTCCAGTGGGACAGTGTTTGGAGTGAATGTGTAGCAGTTGCTGAATGACAATGTCTTCTGCGAAACTGATGATGTGCATTAGATGTAAGCACAGACAGGACATAAAATAATTGGATCATTTCCATAGTTTGGTAGTGCTATTCTATGTAAACTATGTACGGGAGTGGAGATGAATAATGCAGGGAATAAACTCAAATATATAGAGCACACAAAGACGAGTATATAGTAGAAACACAGATGCGGCTTTCTATTCTGTTCATTTTGATTGCTGGTTTAAAAATGTCTTCTTGAAATACTTCTTACAAGTCTTTTACCCTTTCTTTCTTAACATGTTTTAGGAGCTGGAATCTTTGGCCAATCCAATGAGGAAGGATGTTGCTCAAGTTTGTAAAAGGATTGACATCATAAAAAAAGAGTTAAAACCTCTCGGAACAACTGTCCAGAAGAAGGTTTGTGAGATGGCTCAATTTGTTGCAATTCTTATATGCGAGACCGTTTCTCATGATTATGAGATTGCTGCGTTGTTATAACTAATCTTCTTTATCACCATAATCGTTGTGCTTTCCAGGAAAAGGAGTACAAGGAAGCACTTGATGCATTCAATGAAAAGAACAAAGAGAAAGTACAGCTCATAAACAAACTAGTAGAGGTAAATAGCATTCATCTATGAGTTGGGTTGCTATCATTTCCTTTCTAATTTGCTTTCAGTACAATATATTGACAACTGTTTGTGCCTATCATTTTTCTGTGGGCCGTCTGTTTACGAGCAGCTGGTAGGTGAAAGTGAGAGGTTGAGGATGAAGAAATTGGAAGAATTGAGCAAGAGTATTGAATCTCTTAACTAAAAGAAGTCAAGAAAAAACGTGTTCATAGATTATCAGGTTTGCGTGGTGTAATTTTAATTTCTACTCCCCTCTTTTATCTTCTCGTGTTTATATCATCTACGGGTGCCAAGGATTTGGTGTATTCTATGTACCCTTCTTTTTTGTTTCTCCGATTCGATTAGATCCTAATGCAATATCTGCTGATCTAGGAAAGTTGAAAGGGTAATATCTATCCAACTAGACAGGTTTGTAACTCATAACTGTATTCCGACTCTAAATTTCGCCTTAGGCTTAATTTCTCTGTCGGCCCTTTTGTTAATGTTATCAACATTCAGATTCTTTTGGTTTGTAACTCAAATACTATTTTAAGTCTATTTTTTTTGTTTGATTGCCGGTGAGTCCCATTTCGGTTGAGTATTATCTCTTTTTTTTTTTCTTGCCTTTTGAGTGCCAGTACTTTGCTTTGTAACAACAGATTGCTTGGTTGTCACACTTTGATTTGGATCAATAATTGTCTTTTGTCATATGCATGTCAATATGCAGCAAAGTTTAGGTGTCATTTATTGTTACAACGGTGTGAAAGAGTGAAAGTTGATATTCTATTCATCTCCCTTCTTTACAGTGAGGTGTTCGTTGGCTTGGATTCCTTCCCTTTCTTTTTCTATAATGAAGGACGTTCGTTGTTTAAGGATAGTTAATTTAACCATATTTATGGTTAGATATTTATTCCCTTCTTTATTTCCCTCCCGTTAGTCTCATTGAAGACGGCGCATATCCATCTTCAATGAAGACGGGTCGTATCCCTCACAAGGAAGCAAGTGGGAAACTAAATGGATCACCACTTGACTTCTTGTAAGAGGGAATCCGACCTGTTTTCATTGAATACGGATATGTACTGTCTTGAATGAAATTTCGTGATTTCCCCTATGATCTTGATTTTTTGCCATCTCCAAAATGATACTATGGGATTAGAGCTTGCAAAACCCGACCCAAGGCTAACCCGTTAACAGCCTTTCAGAATAAATAGATATCCTTTCTCATTTTTTAGTGCCAATCACTGTAACTATTATACCCTAAAAATAGGCAAGGCCTAATGCCACGAAAAATTGTAATATGCCACGAACATTATTACACAACTTCCAACATTGTTTGCACTATTCATGTGAGGGAATGGCAGCTAAAAATATTTGGTATTATACTTGCCATTTTTTGAACTGAGAAATTTTTAACATTCAAATATTTTTGAACTGATACATACTATTATACTTTTAAAAGCTTGACATTTTTGAAATTCTTTAGAAAAGGTTATCTGTAAGTACTTAATTCTAAAGTACTCAGTAGTTGCTTTCTTTAACTGTCTCCCTGGATTTAAAATGTGGGTCCAAACATCCACTAACCTGCCACCAACGTAATCTGAAATGAAATAAAGTTCTCCATGAATTTCAAAAATAATGTAATTTGGGTCTCAATTGTTTGTTTGCCATTGATGAATGTATTTCTCACTTAGAAAATAAGTTTTCCCGCAATTTTGGTACCTTTCTTGAATTTGATCGTTGTGAGCTTTGTGAGGTTAAAAGACAAATAAGACATGATTAAACACTTAAACCCGGGATTTGTGTTATTAGATTTGAAGTTTGTGAAATACCTTGGATTTTGGAAAACGTTGTACACCTAATTATTTTACCTCTAACTGTCTTGAAAATTATATAATCCGTATCTGGCTTGAAGAGTATTTTACGTCGTTATTAATTAATTACTTAATTCTAATACTCCCTCTTATTCTCTAAGATCTTCCACATTTCCTAAAACGACAAATTCACTAAGATCTTCCATTTTCCTTATTTGTCTATCATTTGTGGCTATAATAAAATATGACCCACATTCTCTCTCCTACTTTCATTTACATCCACATATCATAATACCACTAATTAGTTGTCCAAAACCAATGTGGAAGAACATAATGAATAGGAGGGAGTAGTATAAAGTAGAGTCAGAATCTTGGTTATACTTGAAAGTTGAATCATTATGGCGCAAACGCATGCAACTAATCATGTCATTGTCTAATACTCCCAAAGGGAATATACGAAAAATAAAAATTGGACCCTATAATTTGCTGTATTTGAGCTGATCACGACTTTCGACCACTTCGTATAAATGACAAATGTGTTTCAGGGATTCAAGAGATTTGGATAATGTTATTTCGACCACTTTCTAATGGGAGAATAAAAGTAAAACGGAAGAAGTATCTAAATTAACCGTTAAAGTTTGATTCTAGGTTGGGTGTCTTCAAACTCCTTAAGTCCAAGCAAAGATATGTGAATAGTTGTTCATGTACGTGGCACATTAGTATTTGAAGTAGTTGAGACTATCTTACTTAAAAGCATAATGTCACTACTACATCATTAACATTACTCGTATTTGTGAGACGAAGAGCAGCAAGTTAGCTTATAGACATTTAAAAAAAAAAATGCGGTAACATTATTTTTATCGTTTAAAATAGGGTGTTGCTCTTTCATAGACACGATTTACTGAATCATGGACAAAAAAGACCACTATATCCCTTTCATTCAACTAATGTCATTTAGTGTATTGTTGTAATTTCAATCTCTCTCAATTTACTCCCTCCTCCAACTACCACCAGTTAACCACCACCCTCCGACAGTCACGCACAATCCTCACTATCACCTCCTCCACGCCGCCGTTGGTGTCGGCCATACCCACGACCAGCCGACCCACCCTCCCAAGATCCGGCCGCCCCTACATTCTTCTACGTAGCCTCCGGCCAAACCCACGACTACCACCTGACCCCCTCCCTCAACCCCACGATCACCATCAAAACCAGTCTTTGTGCACGACACAACTACAGGGCTAGCCCCCTTCCCCGGCGCGCGTCTGAGCAACTGGAGCTACCATTAGCCCCTCCCTTGCCACCCCCCATTCCTCTTCAATCAAAATTTTCACAAACCCTAATTTTAAATATCCCAATTTAATTTAATTCTAACTACTTTGATATGAAATGTTTTTGCATAATTAAGCAATGAATTTAAATTTAGAAACTACTAATTGCTTAATTTGACTATTAAGATTCATAAATGAGTAGTTGGTGATGATTTGATTAATTTTAGAAGGGGAAGAAAGAGTTTTTTCTTTAAAAAGGGTAGGGCATGAAAAACTTATGGAAAAATGTCGATGAAATAGTAAAACCCGTCCATGAATAATTACGTTAAAATATACCCTTTGTAAACACGTAGTGGACTAGTGGGTAATTAAATACGTTCTGCAGCAGCAGTTGACTAGCCGTTGTAAAAGTTATCGAAACACGTCCTTGATTCACCTGCTCCACCCACTCACAGAGTACTGCCTATTTTAATAATAATGTCTCATTTTCATTTAAACATCCTTGGGCTTTGTCAAGTGATGTGTATCTAGTTAACACCAAATATACACAAATTTTCGTTTAAAATAGGTTGACCCGTCTTAGAGTTATGGACTCATGAGTCATGACTTATGGCATACCAACTTCTTTACGGAGTACTTTTTTTGAGCTACATTATTTGCAAAAGTTCACAGAAATACAAAGTGACACTCATAGTTGGTCTTGAAAAATATTCTCTCCATCTGATCAATAGTTATCTATTTCTTTTGACACAAAGCAATATAAGTGAATGATTTTATGAACCAAATAAAACACATAATCCCACATGAACCTAAAAAATACCCCACAAAAAGTTTCCAAAAATTATTAAATAATACACTCAAAATAAAAATAGATAATTCCCACCGAATCGGAGCGACTAAGATATTAGCACATCTAATCTCATGAGTTTGTGCTTGTTCATGAGTTTCAATATATTTCCCACATCTAATCTCACCCGTTGCAACTACTCCAATTTTCAAAGTCCAAATTACAGCCTAGTATCAAATATAACGTGAATATGTTATTGGAAGAAAGTTGTATCGACACATTTAAATCATGCTGTAAAAACCAGTTCTAGCATGTGTCGCGCTGTCTAGTGTCTACAGCCTAGTATCTCAAATTTTGAATCCAATCGGTTCACAATCTAACTGTTTTTTAAGACTCATCATCGAATATTAGAAGTATAACAACAATCCTCCCACTGCAATCTAAACTCGTGTAAAACATGTGATATATGGAGATTTCTGCAATTGTAACAAAGCATCCCTAGTCACAAGACTCACAACGGCCCGATGGGAACTACTAGAGCATAACATGAATATAAAACAATTAAACAAACCTTCAAAATTTGCAAAAAATCCCCCAGACAACTTTTGGCACTTACCGTAACACCAAATCCTACCCTGCATATGTGATGTGATCAATGTCGATGAATCATGTACCGGACACCTCCTCCAGGAGAAAATGTTTTCCAAGGATTGCAATTGTTTCTTCTCTTGCACTGCACAAGTTAACATACCACTGTCTCAATAAGTGTGACTCAAAAAACATAACAAAGCTTTACTACGAAAATAATGTGAATTTCGTTAATTCGAAACAGTCTATGAGGTATAATAATGAAAAAAAGAAGATCAAGGGCAGCACTGTAAAATACTAAAATGATTACAAAACTTAAACATAATAGTGTGAATATGAAAGTCAAACATTTGACAGTTTTCTAAGGGTCATATAACTCGATGCTTCATTTATGTGTCTGATACACGCGCCCAGGATGTGGATTTCAGACCAAACACACACGAGCACGTGCTGCCCCCACCTTGCTGGGGCAGGCTGGTTCCAGGTTTTGGAAGACCACCTGCGGTGCGAACTTGGCTATCTTTTTGGGCCACGAGAGTGACGTTATGTTTACATTCCAACTGCTGATAGTCCAGGTTCATTGTTATATGTTTTTTGCTCTTATAAGTGCGTCAATAGCATTCAATCATTCATAACATCATTTTTTTTGCATTTATTCCGTTATTCGCCCCTGATTTCCCTTTGTTTGGGGTATTTCTGTTGGTTACTCCTTCATAAGAAGACGTCCTGTGACTCTCTATACACACAAAAATATCACCCCCTCTCTCGTACAAATACTCCCCTACACTGTTTCTAGGTAATGGCTTCTGCTTGTTCCAATGTTAGAGGCCACGAGTGGACGTGTTCTTTGTTCTTTGGCTGCGTTGTTAACCATGGGGAACTACAGCAACTACGCTTACCACGTGCTGCAATTCAAGTTAGTGGCTGTTGCGACGGTAGAACTTCTTCTATTGTGATAAGTTACCTCTGCTCGTTGTCATTGTTACGTGCATAGAAATTTTGACATCACTAACATAGGGGAAGGGGAGGGGTGTCTGGTGTATTATAACCAGGAGGGGAGCTAGCTAATAGCAAGGGGTAGCAGTCGCCCCGAATTCCCAAACAATAGTTAAGGTTATCAATTTTGCTACCAGAAATCCCAGAACATGAGACCTTAGCTTAAATATATACAAACAAGAGGAAAATTTGCTACCCCATAGTTTAATTTCTAACTCCCCCCTTGCCTATGACGAGCCAAACCATAAATCTCAAATTGCCTTCAAGTCCATAAAATTATTTTTCAAATGGTTGAAATCTAACCTGCCAGGCCGAATTATCTTGTATTTTCCAGGTTTTGTCAAATCTACAATGGTAGATCCAGCACGACCCATGGGAAGGTTACCACCATCATACACATATGAACAATGCTCCCACAGGTTTTCAAAATCTTTAATAGTGACACTGCTAGGATGCCCACTCATGTTTGCACTAGTAAGAGCCAATGCGCTCCCAGAACCTCGAGCAATAATCCTTATGAAATCATTATCAGGCACACGAACCCCAACACTATCTGCTCCTGGATTCAATGACTTCTCGAGAATACTTGATTCCCCTGAAATAAATATAATTCTATTTGACTTGACCTGTTTTCATTAGCATAAAAGAGCTCCTCACATTTCATTGGTTACATGTTCTCATCAGCGGAGGTTCTCAATTTGACCACCAACATATTGCGAACTTCAAGAAAAAAAATCTCAACTTTTGTGAAACTAGTAAAATACTCTTAAATTTGTCAACAGTAAGATGTTTTTTTTAGTTTTGCCAATCTTTATGATGAGCACCAAATTAGAACTGAACAGAAAGTGCACATTTTCACATGTAAACCAAGTCCAATTCTAAATACGAAGTTTCTGAATAAATAAGCCACTAACCTCGCCTCAGCACTACAGTCACAGGACCAGGGAGCAGAGAGTCAAGTAAAGTTTCTGGCAAATGATCTGTAGCAGCAAAGTGCTTTATGTCCGACACGTCCCCAACACATATTGCTAAAGGGCTAGTAAGCTTCCGCCCTTTAATTTCATAAATTCTATTAACAGCTTCTCTGGAACTGCAGTAACAAAAATTAGAAGTATCATAAATCCCGGACATGAGATTAGCAACCTTTGTCATTGCCTCATATATGTGTATAACATTCTTAGAATTTCATGTGATATAAAGAACATGGAAAAAATCACATGTTTCCCTAGAATTTCAGCATCATTAAGAAGGAAAGGCACGTCTAAAAATGCATGTTGCCATTCGAGGAAACTGCTTTGAAATCATACCAAGCATCACAGGCAAACCCATATATTGTATCAGTGGGAACGGCAATCACTTTCCCGGATTTAATTGATTGAATTGCCTCTTGTGTGAAATCCGTGGTTGCAGGAAGAACTACTCTAGTCCCATTCTTGAAAATGCTATCACAACTATCGAAACTCGCAGCTAATTTCAGACACATGCCAGCGAGGTCCCGTTTTTGTCGGTTCAAATAGACAAATCCAAGTTTTGGGGGGGCTGAAAGGCAAGGAACCTGGTTCAGAGTCAGCTTTTATACATTATGTACAACATAGCACACATACATCCAAATTGGGGAAAAAGACGAGGAAAAAAGGGATGCCTACGTCTATGAGATAGCATAGAACTCCAAAGAACATCACGGAAAGGTATTTTTTCAGTGATCTTGGTTGAGATATTCATATTTGAATGCTTCTAATAGTTGACCCTTCAAGATTATGCGAACCCTGGTATCACTGCAAAACAATCCAAGGCGGAGGTTAAGCATTCAGTGCCTAAAATCCAGTTAGCAATTAGCAGTTGGCACAAACAAAAGTCCTTCACACATAAGAAATGCAATTTAGAGTAAACTAGCCTGAACATGTTAAAGAGTTATCCCCATGAAATACACAGCAATGTAAACTAGTGGATACCCGCCTGTCCGAAGAAATCTAGGAAATTTATGAAGTATAGAAATCAATTGAATCTGATGAATATGCTCCAAAAATGATAAACCAGTCAAAGTGTCTACAAGTCTGAACTCACACTTTCGGGGATTTTTACTTTTCGGGAAAGGCAGACAACATTTTTAAAATGATAGAAGTTATACTAATCTTGTATGTTGGACGGCTTGGACCTACAATCGCTCAGAAACGCAAAATGTTGTCCGTTGTGAAGAGAAAAATACTTTATATAATTAAATGAATACAATTCTTATACGCTTCTAGTAATCCTCTTTGACTATCAACTCCTCAATATTCAGTGCAAGCCAAAAGCAAGACATAAGACCAGCATTGTCAAAAGTAATAAGGCAACATGGACAACGACTTTTGCCTAGTAGGGCCGATATTAGTACACTTTGTGGGACATAGAAAGCGAAATAGTGTCGGACTTTTGCCTAGCAGTACACTATTTATAGCATCTGTCTTTGAGGTAGAACTTTTTTGAAGTAAAAAAGAGGGGTACAACTTAGAAAGCAAAATAGTTGAGGTACAAGAGAGAAAATCCCATAAATTTTTACATAATGGCATCCCCGCAAGACGAGGGTCAGAGGAAGGCTCCCACTATAAGGGTGTAATAAGGGCAAGCCTTTCCTAGCCATTTGGCAAGAGGCCGCTCTAAGGACTTGAACCCGTAACCTGTCTGTCGGTCACACAGCAACACCTCAATCGGTGCGCCAAGGCTCGCCTTTGCCATTTGTAAGATAATCTACGGAATAAATCCTCCATCTCTCACAATTAATGAATGTCGTACACTCACTCCCTTCATGACCAACTCTTTCACCGTGTGGTGAAATCATTCAAAATTGTCTTTTTTTTAGAAGGTTGTTCTGGGCTACCATAATCACCAATTAATCGCATAGATCATTCTAAGCTTCTGCTTTTTTATCTGCCATCTACTCATATCAATAGCAATAAATAAAAATATTTATATTATTATTGACGGTTTAAGCTTGTATAGCATATTCCTAAGTTCTCACATATTGCTGCATTGGCCAAAAGAAAACTCAGAGACACTTAGCTAACTTAATATTATTAGATTTCCAATTTACATCATAATATCCTTTTAAGTAGATTGAAGCTCATCATATTGCAAACACAAATCTACTATTCCATATAACTACTTTGATACACAAATCACCATGCATCTACAACGCATCTCCTTATTGGTACACATCTAGAATCATGATTACTATTTAACATCATGTCGTAGCCTGAGCCCGTGCTGTAGGTTTATGCTCCAAGGACGAGAATTTCCTTTCAGCTATCTACAGAGTACAGCGTATCTCCTTATTGGTACACGTCTAGAATCACGATCACTGGTAGCAAATTAGCTTGGCTTGATTAAATACTAATTTAGAGGTGTTTTTTCATTACCATCACTTGTGGGTTTATATAGTTTATCATTTCATATCTAATTATGGATATGGATTTGTCAAAATCATTAAACTCACACAAACTGACCTCAGCACATCCAACTTCAGTTACATAAATCCATTTTTATGCTTTCAAGGATGTATGCTAGAGCAATACCATGCTTTCAAAAGGAAAAAATTTCCCTGAACATATTTACATACATGTACTTTTTTTTTTAAATTATGAGAATAATATCGTTACCAGCCTAAGTCATTAGATACTAAATTAAAGTTTCAGCCACATGTTGTGCAAGAGGTAATTGACATGCAATTCATCATTCTTTCTATGGGTCAATCTTTAATTTATTTTTCTAGTACCGCCATATTGTCAAGCCATGTACTCATGTAGTATATTTAACAGACAAAGCTAAGAAGTTCATAATAAAATTAAGTCCTGTCATTTCAAAGTTTCTTGATTTTCCTATCAAACTTATTTAAAGCTTTGTAGATGAGGCAACATGCTCCCTCCATCGTCTCGCCACTAGGTTTGAAAAAGCAAACCTTCGTAAATTTAGAGCAATTATCAATAGATGCGATATATCAGAAGTTTGTTTAAGATAACTTGAGTTTAGCTTTCAGAGCCACCCCTATACATTTTTTTCAACAGATTATCGGCTTAGTAGAGCGATATATCAGTGAATATGGAGTACCCTTTATATTGTACTCTTTTTGGCTTATCCTAAATTAATTGTCTCGTTTCGAAACTTAGTAAGGAAAAAGAGTGAACATGGACTACTACTCCTTAAGTCCTAACTATGAGCTCCATCAAAGTTAAAGTATCCCCATTTGCTTTTCAAATCGAGGGGTAAAATTGTTATTTTATCACTTGGTCTTAAAACATCCCAAAAAGAAACACAAATTCTTGTTTGTGACGGGCAGTATCCGTCACAAGTTTGCGACGGGTACCACTTCCCCTCACAAATGACCCATTTAAGGGAAAAGGGGAAGCATATGGGGGGTGCCCCACATGTTCCCTCTACCCATTTTGTTAGAGGAAAAACCCGTCGCAAGGTCCGACCCGTCACAAGGTCCGACCCGTCACAAGGTCCGACCCGTCACAAGGGAGACCTACCGAAAAAGAAAATGAGAAGAATACAAATGGAATGGACAACGTAGTTCCTTTTTGTCACGCTTAACCCTTTTTCATATATTTGAGATTGAAGAAACATGGTGATCCTAAACATGAAATGTTAACACATAATTTTTTGTGACAGCAATAAGGCTAACTGAAAGAGAGTGATAATCGGGTATTGACATTATTACCCTTTATGACAGCAATCGTAGCTTCAAAAAAGCAAACCATGTGGGTATGTACCCACTTTTTCATATGTAAAAGGTTGTAAATATTTGTCTAATCCACACAAGTGGTGTATTACTTAACCGGTTTTATTCATAAGACGGGTATACCCGTCTTAAGAGAGAGCTACTGTTGTTATTGTTGTTCAAGTATCTCCAACAAGCATGGACAACAAAACTGATAGGGATTAAGGAGTAGGTATCTTAAATTACACTACACGGAATTGCATAGTTACTCATTGGATTTACACAAATACTTGTGGAAGACGGCCCCACACATATATATTTTAAAAGGGGTTATTTGATAACAAGTTGTACGCTAATACGGGCATAACTTAAATACACACTCGGCATACAATCAATCAATTAAGTTTAAATACGAAAAACAAATACTCGTATTAAAAAAGAAAGAAAGGTGAAACATAACAATTAGAGAGAGAAGTAGAAGTGTACTAACAGAAACGGAAGAGAAGAAGAGACAAAGCGAGAGCAGCGCAGTTGGAAGCTGTGTAGAACGACCCGTGTAAATTGGTAATTTGAATAGTGAAGGGGCGACAGGTTTAGTTGACTGATACGGAGTAGTCTGGAAGACCGAACAGTGTATGGAAGATGCGCACATACCCAATGTGTATGGAAAATTCCATACACAACCAATAAAAATGTGACATGTGACAAATTTAAATTAACCTCTATTAATTAGTTTAGGGTTAGGTTAGTCATTTAACATATGTAGTTAACTTGTTAACCTTTATTAGTTAACTTGTTAACTACATCTAGTTAACTATATTTATGGAAAAGATTTGATTTATGGTGCAAAATTTTATATGTTAAAATTTTGGATTTGATTTATTAAAATAAAAAAATAAAAAACTAAATTACTCTTTCTAGATTTTTTATATCTAAAATTAAATCGAATTTACTCAAAATTAAATCAACAAACGAATTTTTAATTTTTATTTTTAAATAAAATAATTTTAAGTTATTTGATTATGTTATTATTTTAGTTGAACCTTTCTAGTCTTTAAAATAAACTAGTTTTATAATTCATTCGATTTTATTTTAATTTTTAATTTTATACTTTCGATTTAATCCATTATAAAAAAAACCCTAATTAATGTTTGAAATTATAATTAATTTATATTGTGTTTAAAAATAACCGACTTTTTTTCATGTTGATAAATTAAACCGTAATAAAAAAAAAATCTTGCAGTTTTAAAATTTCCCTCGTAAAATTTCATAATTTCTTTTTTATATATATTGTTAGCTTGTTTTTAGGAAAGTTGTTTATTTTTTTATTTGACTTGCCTTATTTAAATTATATGTTTTAAAATTAATATATTGCCTATTTAAAAGATTTTGTTAGCTTTATTTAAGCAAGACATTTCGAAAATTTTATCTATTGCTTAATAGATCTTCCCTTCATCTCATAATAATAACTTTCATAGTTTGAATTGCACAATATTCAAAACAACACTTTGACTCGATTTTTGTTCATTTGTTTTTTTCTCTTTTTTTTTTTCATTTGAAAAATATGTTGTCGAAATAGTTTTTTTATGGTGAATATAAATGTTTTTTCTTATAACATGTTAGTTTTTCATATTTTAACACTTATTATGGTCAAAGTTATTAAAATTTGGCCTTAAATATGAGATGTAGGGAGTATGAATAAATAATAAGAATAAGAATAATAATAATAACAGGGCCTAAGTACCCATTTGCATAATAAGTCGGCTTTAAACTATGATCCTATATAACTAAGTACCCGATTACAGAATAAGTCGGTTTTAAGCCATAACCGATATAACTTAGTACCCATTTACTCAATAAGTCGGTTTTAAGCTATGATCCTATATAACTAAGTACCCATTTACATAATAAGTCGGTTTTAAGCTATGATCCTATATAACTACGTACGAATTTACATAATAAGTCGGTTTTAAGCAATGATCCTATATAACTAAGTACCCGTTTACATAATAAGTCGGTTTTAAGCCATGATCGATATAACTAAGTACATGCTTACATAAAATGTCGGTTTTAAGCTATGATCCTTTATAACTAAGTACCCATTTACATAATAAGTCGGTTTTAAGCTATGATCCTATATAACTAAGTACAAATTTACATAATAAGTCGGTTTTAAGCGATGATCCTATATAACCGTTTACATAAAATGTCGTTTTTAAGCTATGAACAGTATAACTAAGTACACGTTTACATAAAATGTTAGTTTTAAGCCATGATTCGTATAACTAACTACTTGTTTACATTATGTCGGTTTTAAACCCTAAACCTTAAACCCCAAATACCCTAAACCCTAAACCATAAATCCTAAATACCTTAACCCCTAAATTCAAAGCTAAACCCTAAATCAAGTTTGACGCCAATTTATGTTAACTAAGTACACGTTATATATTCAAAATATCTAGTTTGGCGATATTTATGTTTATCTCAAACGAAAAAACACCTGTTAAATAAAATCAAGTTTCAAAACCTCAATAACCAATTGCAAGTGTTCATTTTAAGTTTCAAATTCGCATAAGCTAATATTTTAAAAATCAAACTGAATACAGTAACTGCTTTTTAATTTTTTATTTTAAAAAAGTCAAATTAAGGTTACGGTTAATATTTTTCAAATTATGGATAAGTTTTTCAAATTTTATGCCAATTTTAAAATTTTAAAATTCAAATTGGCACCCAACACTCCATTAAGAAAACTAACTAGTGGCTTCAATTAAGGCTATAATTTAGGAATCATCAAGATATTCGATTTTTTATAGTATATTTATTTCGGAATTAGTTATGGTCAATAATATCTTCATTTAAGATGAAATCCAATTACGGGATTTTCTATGAATTAATTGGGTCCGTTTTGTATTTTTTTTTTTTATTTGTGTGTAAATTATGAAGAAATAAAAAAAATGTCAACATAAATATGAAATTATTTATTTCAAAAAAAATTACTCTGATAAATCATAACGTAACGTGGGAATCTAAATTTGAAATTAAAAAAAAAATTAAACGACTAAAAAGTAAACATAGAAGCACCCTAAAATTCAAAATTAATAATTGGAATTATTGGAATAATTAGACTAATTGTCAAATTGTAGACGTCTCATAATATTTCCTTGTAGTGAATATCATCCGCTAGACCTCCATTGTGGATGCGTAGGAGGTGGAGTTATAGGAACGTCTAAATTATGAATAGTAAATAAATTAAAATTAAATAATAAAATGATGAATATAGGAAGAATAAAATTATAACAGAATAAATTTTTATAATGGAAAGGATATCGTTTTAAATTCTTTCTTAAGAACAAGGTAACAATAATTTTTTAAAAAAGAAACTTATTAATATGTAAACAACATTAAAAAATTTAAGTTAAATAAATCAATTAATAGAATAGAATAATTATTAACTAAAAATAGAATAAAGTATTCGAATTGATTAATTAACCGATTTTGAATCATTAAATTAGGGTAAACGAATGGATTAAATCAATTGAATTAGGATTTGATTAATTGAACTAACTTAGGGTTAATCAATTTTCATTAACTTAATTAGGGTTCATCGAATGATATTACGCAATTACATTACAATTAGTAGTAGTAGTAGTACTACTGTAGTAGTAGTAGTACTACTGTAGTAGTACGGTAGTAGTAGTAGTAGTAATGATAAATTGATAATAATAATAATAATAATAATAATAATAATAATAATAATAATAATAATAATATTTACTACTTTATTCGTGGGACATAGGGCGTGATGTGTGTGTTGATTTGACAGGGTCTTCCCCCTTGACTCAGACTGGGATGTCTGATTTTGTGCCGGGACGGGTTGTTGCTGATGCTGCTCAGCGCAAATGTGCTAAGTATAGGGATTTTTGCGCGACTGCTGGCTATGGTTTCCTACCCTTCTCTTTCTCTTCGCTTGGGGAGCTGGGCTCGGATGCTGTTGACTTGCTTATGCGGATCCAGAAATTCTCGGTATCTCAGGATGCTGGGGCTCGGGTGGCCGCTTATATCTTTACTAGGCTTAGTTTCTCTATAGCTAAGGGGGTGGGGGCCCAGATTGTCTCTCGGCTCCCCGCCAACTTCTTGTAAACTTTACATTTTATTTTAATGAAAGCTGCGCGCATCCATAAAAAAAAAAAAAAAAAAAAAAAAATAATAATAATAATAATAAAAATAAAAATAAAAATATTATTATTATTATTATTATTAATAATGATGATGATAATGTCATTAATCGAAATATATTAACAAATAAAAAAATTTCCATCAATATTATGTATTTATAACAAAGAATCAAAAATCTTCCATAAATATAGTTAACATATTTACTACATATGTTAAATGACTAACCTAACCTTAAACTAACTAATAAAGGCTAACTTGAGTTTGCCACAAGTCGCATTTTTATTGGTTGTATATGACTTTTTCATACACATTGTGTATGTATAGCCTTTTTGAACAGTGTATACTTCCTCGCGAGGGCTGTTAAAAGGTCGACGATGATTTTGTAATTGTTTCACATTTTCATTCCGAATCACCAAATTGTCCTTTTCAACTAAACTCCCTCTTTCTTCTCTCTCAAACTTCCACGAAACTCCGTTACGTCAACAAATTAATTATATCGTAAATTTTATAATTTTTTCCCCAATTATTTTTAGTTTGTGTAGAGCTATTCATCGAATACGAAAGAGGGGGGGGGGGGGGGGGGGGGGGGGGGGGGGGGTTGAATTGAGTATTAAAAACTAGTCCCACTTTTTCGATTTATATGATATGTAATTAATTATTTGATTCTATAGATTAAAATCAACTAATTAATTAATCAGAGTAATATACAAATAACGAAATAACGAAAAGGAGAGAGACACACATGATTTTTGAAGTGGTTCAGTTTCACAAGTTGAAACGTCCACTATTCTCGATTAATAATCTTTAGTACATTTCTCCGGATTACAAAAATTATCAACCCACTCGTATAATCAACTATGATTATAACTCAAGGTGAGTATCGCTAAATACTCTATACTATCTTACGTTAATAAGAAAGTACAATATAACTCACAAGGATTATCGTTAAAGAATAAGTAAGATTATGTGATGTACTTTGATCCAATAACGTATTTCACGTGAGCGATTGACAAAGAAGATGCACGACTTTTTCGAAAAACAAACACTAAAAATAATAAATATTTTGCTCAAAGTTTGCTTTTAAAATCAATTTATAAAATTCTCTCAATTGTATAAAAGCCGTTTTGAATGATTGAGATGGAATGAGTATTTATAGTAGAAGCATAGGAGATATAAAATCTAAAACCCTAGCTTTATCTTTAAGAAAGATTTTTATCTTTAATATCTCAAAATATTATTTGCTTTATCTTTTAGAAATATATTTATCTTTAATATCTTAAAATATTGTTATAAAGATATTATTAGAATCCTAGGTTAAGGTAAACAAGGAAACAAACTTATAGAGGCCGAAATTCCTTATCTCATGAAACCATAGGAGCACGCAACCCTAGGTGGCACAATCCTTAGGTTTCACGAAACCCGAGGTGGCACAACCACTAGGTGGACTTATTAGGTTAACAACAAATTGAGATAGAATATATTAGAAACCCTAGCTAGCATGACAAATCATAAGTTGTATTACTAACCAATAGAATCTCATAAATACATCATCTATTAAAACTTTTGATAAATATAAAAATACTCTTTCTCTTTTTGAAAACATTTAAAAGATTTCTTTCCAAAATCATGCATCAACTTTTATCATCCAAAGTTATAGGTTAAAGCTATAACTTTGAACTTTAGTATGTAAAGTTATAAGTGAGTCATAACTTTACAAACTTAAAATCACTCTAATGGAATAGTTACCGAATGACGACCTATCACTACTACAAAAACAGGCTATGACAACGGTTAAAAACCGTTGTAATATTAAAAAGCGGACGTTGTTAAAGCCTCCGTTGTTAAAGGTTTTAACAACGGTTCCAATTTAATGAAATTACCGTTGTGAATAGTTTTAACAACGGTACAAAGTCGTTGTTATTACTAGATAACTGTTGTTAAAACGTGTGAATAATTATGGTGGGAAAGATACGAAAACGGTTCTCTTAAATAAAACCGTTGTTAAAGATATGATTAGTTTTGGTGGGAAATATTATAACAACGCTATTGTTTTTTAAATCCGTTGTGAATATAGTTAATTACAACGGAGTATATTAAACAAGGTGTTGTGGAAAGCTTTAATAACAACATGTATATCAGAGTACACCGTTGTTAAAACGTGTGAATAGTTTTGGTGGGAAATATGTAACAACGGTCTGTTTACTAAAACCGTTGTTAAAGGCCGATTAGTTTTTGTTGCGGAAAGATTATAACAACGCTTTAATATTTCAAACCCGTTGTGAATATTGTTAATTACAACGGAATATAATAAAGAAGCCGTTGTGGAAAGTTTTAATAACAACAGGTATTTTAGAATACACCGTTGTTAAAGGTATGATAAGTTTTGGTGGTAAATATATTACAACGCTTTTAATGAATTTTGAAAAACCGTTGTTATTATTTTTATTATTGTTTTTGAAAAAAATGTAATTTGTTCCCCTGCCAGTGAAAATCCTGCATAAATCAGCAGCAGTAGCAGCAGCACGCATAAACCAATTTCAGAAGCAGCAAAATGATATATATATATATATATATATATATATATATATATATATATATATATATATATAAATCAGAGCAATTCATGTACAGAGCAATTCATGTACAACAACAGCAAAATGATATATACAACCAAAATGATCTCTTTTAGAGCAATTCATACTTACAACTTGCTCTAATGACTTCTACAAATTAAAGTTCCCTATCTGCTTCCAAAATAATCTAAGTTTCATTTATTCTTTCTTACCATAATGTTCAAGGAGGTATTTGCCCCACAAAGTCCCTTACCTCGTCTATATTGTGCTTAGTGTACTCAGGGACATGTGGCGTGTTGAGTAAATACTGCGGATAAAACAAATAAAAGACATCGATCAGTAGGGTAACAACAGTATAGGCATACATAATTAGCAACATCGATCATATATATATAGCAGAAAAGATATCAGCTCTAATGAAAAAAAGTAAATAATAGCTACATTAAACTACTAACTCTTTCTGGAATGTGATATATCTTCGCCTAATAATCTCCAACATGAAACGACAAACGTAGTATCCACATTGTATGCTATCCGGCTGTTTAGGGACCTATTATTACATAATAAACGAAGAGACGAGAAGGCAATTACCAATTAGTTTAATGCGTAATTAAAAAAGACAGATGTATATGCGTAATTAGTTTAATGCACTTAATTATTAAGGTATTGTATTTGCGCGTACGTACCCCTGTTATCGTAATAAAAGTAGGGTCATCATCAGAATATTCTGTCGGTTGATCGCCGGTTGCTCTTTTCTTCTCAAAGGCCCTTTAAAAAGGAAAGAGGCCGAAAGTCACATAAACTTACTTAATAATAATAAATGAAACTTAATATTATGTGCCAAATCATCAGTATTATAAACTTACTTAATAATCAACTTCTTAAAGGTTTCGGATGGTTGTCTATGCAAAGAGTCCAACCAAAATACTTTCTTCTTGGTCGGATTGATCGCTGCTAGCACCCAATGTCTCCTAGATCGAGAGACACATCATTATTAACAAGCACAACATGCATCATAACCAAACATATAAAAATGCAATTGTATTTGGAATCGTAATATTAATTATATATTACCCGACTTCATTATAAGGGGCAAAAATGAGCTTATTGTTTTTCGCCAATTCCCCAGCAATATAATCTACACGTTCTTCATACGAAAACATCCCGATATGCATAGATAAAACATTTGGGCACATGAATCCGTATTGAGGAAGTGGATTATTGGTCTCGGGGATCACAACCGAGTTCAAGTACCTACATGACGGTTTTAATTCCGATATTAAAAACACTATATCTTAGTCAGAATATTAGAATACTGCATGATTTAATTTATTAAGAAACTTACTTCATCCAAACATATAGGTGTTGGACATCAATCTCGTCAAGGCCAGCCCAAACGGCTAGCATTTCCCAATCCAGCATTGCTTGGCGTTCTACCCCTACAATATCATTCTCGAGCGGAATAACTATTAATTGCTCGCTTGCTATGCGTCTCTCAGCCTCCTTATAAAGGTCCAGCATCGCCACCGTTCGTACTTTTTCCATGTAAACGTTCCCATGATATTTAGTACCGGATAGACTCCTGACCTCTTTCAGCTTGGGGAAATGATGCGGTGTGCTACCTTTCACAACCTACATGTGGCTAACTAAATTAAGTTGCTCTTTCAATGATGAGGCGATAGTAGAACTTAAAATATAAAGAGAGTTGATTAAATACCTCATCAAGTTGTTGTTTTGACGAGGTAGTAGAAAGATTATTGTCTATCGAGTTAGACTTATCCATGTTTTTTGTTACCTACAAAACAAAAATATAACATATAAATTTCACTATTTATGAAGGTGATGAACAAAGACAAAAGGCTGGTTAAATTAGATGTATTTTTCTAACCCCGGCTACATTCTGTTGAATTTTTTGATCACGAGGCAGGAAAATGTGGATATTAGGCCATTGGACAAAACAGTTAGGGACGGGCAGTTTACGGGTTTCACAGCCCTTCGCGACTACCGTTATCTCCACTTTTGCATGATTCGGCAAGAGTGGTACGCCATGAACCAAGATGGTTTCCGCTGAGTCATTGGGATTTGGGTATATGATGATACCCCGGGCAACACGAACCACATCCTTGGATGAAGGGTCGGTGAGCATAACTACCCGCTTGTTATTGGCCTGAAGATTACACATTATTTACTAAATACCAAAATATAATAGATATCATAAATGATCTATATTGAGTATATAATGTAAAGTTAGTTACAAGTATTTATTGTTGGTGGGTAGGCTATTATACTTGAACATGTCCAGACCAGATTTAGCACTGACAGCATATACTAACTTCTTATATTCTACATACCTCCTTATTGTCACCCGTCTTCTCAGCCGGCTCCTCAAGTTGCGTCCCCTTTTCAGAGTTATTTACCTTATAAAATTAATTAACCAATCAAAGGCATGGCTGCTGGAAAGAACAAATGCAGAGGTTCAAAATGGTTAAGTCGTATTTACCTTATCGGCTTGAGGTATCAAAACCTCAGCAGCATTAGGTACCTCACCCGTCTCCTCAAGTTGCGTCCCCTTTTCAGACTCATTTACCTAATAAAATAAACCAATCAAAGGCATGGCTGCTGGAAAGAACAAATGCAGAAAAAAAAAAAAGTCATATTTACCTTATCGGCTTGAGGTATTAAAACCTCAACAGCAGTAGGTACCTCACCCATCTTCTCAGCCGTCTCCTCATGTATTGGCAAGGTAGTAGTGTCTGCCTCTTGACCAATCTGTTGCACTACCTCACCCTTTTTAATGACATCCTCCATCATCTTCACTTCTTCTTCGGAAGGCTTGCCTCCAGAATTCATCTTCAGTATCACGGAGGCCAATAACTGAACCTGCACGCCCAAAATGTAGGATCAGCAATTTGTTAAAACAATAACATGTGAATTTTAAATGACAATAACAAATGGTATACGTACCATGTCAGCCTTCCCCTTATTTTTCTTCTTCTTGTTCGAGCTCGTTGTCCCATAATATTTCGTGACTCCGACATGTAATGGGACGCCCCTCAATCGACCTGGATGCTCGGGACGGCCGATCGCTCTAGCAAGAACGTCGTCACGACCACTCGGAGGGAATTTCCCTTCCGCAACCTCCTTCAGAACATTCTCCTATAATATATTAAATAAACTTAATTTAATTTTTGTTACTAAAATAAATAGATAGTTAGACATACAAGAATTGGACAATAAAGTTATTAAAAACCCGTCTTAATAAAAATAATACTTACTATGTTGGCCAAGACTTCCTGATCATATTCGTTACATGTTCGGGATCCTTTAGGCGTGTGCCCTTCTTTATAAGTTACGTGCCGATTCAAGGCGGTCACACCTTTTGACACCTACACGTTAACTCAAAAATAATATATGTATACATGTATATCAAGTCCAAGTATGATTAAAAAAATCTAATATATAGATGCTACTTACGAGATTTTCTTCTATCAATCTGTAACCGCCTCGAGAACCATAATATACCCACCGCTTCTGTGAGATGTTAGCACGATTTCTGGCGCTAACGCTCTTCAAATCATATAAAATCGCAAGTAGATGAGACAATTAGAAAATTATAGATACAAGTAGAGTTTTAGAAAAATGTAACCTGAAACTTTTAGAAAAATGTAACCTTAAGTAGAGTTTTACAAAAATGTAAACATATGACATGGATACTTAACCTGAAACTTTTAAGTAGCTCGTTTCGCCTTATAATTATCCCATTGTTGCTGAGTGATGTTGGGGTACTTTGTCGGTGGGCTCTTATGCATCTGCCCCGTCTCCTTGTCGACATACAAGTGTAATTTGGCAAGGTCACACCTCCACTGCCTTAAGACTGCCGCTGCCGTACGTAATAGATACTTATCATGGCAGTCTGGAATATCGAAAGCTTCCTGCATCATCATCATATATACTAATAAGCGGCTGTCTAATATCATACCTTTATATGAACCTTTATACGGCTTCCTGCCTTATGTAATAGTAACTTATGCAAAATAAAATGGTGTTTAGCTAAAGATATTATCATACCTTTATACGTTTCAAGAGTAAGTTCTGCAATGCAGGATTTATATTCTTGAAATCATCTAAATCAATAGGCACAAACTGTTTGGTTGTAACTCCAATCCAAGTGGATAAATGGCCAGCATTTGGACCAGTAGGAACACCTTTCACACTCCATTTTATTTCCATCGGCTTTTTTGCCACTATAGCTGCAAGGGCTGCAGGGCATTTCGAAGCATCCCTCTCACCAGGCTTATCCCCCTTATCATTGTTTTCTACTCTTTTTCGTTTTTCACCCATGATAATCCTAAGACACTAAGACCTTCAAAAGAAATGAAATAGTAACGGAACAGAGTCATGCATACAGCGATTCTAAAACCCTAAGACCTTAAAAGGAATGAAATAGTAACTGAACAAATAAAGAGTCATGCAGAGATTCTAAAACTCTAAAAACTTAGAAAGGAATGAAACTAGATGATAAAGAGAACGATAAATAGAAAATGAAAACAAAAAGATGAACTTCAATCTTAAAACCCTAAAGACGAAACACAAAAATTACCTGATAAAGAAAATGAGAACAGGGTGATGATAAAGAGAACGAGTAGGATGATGATCACGAGTACGAGGAGGATGATGATGATAATAAACAAAACGATTTGTGTTGTAAACGAGGATGATTGTAAACGAGGAGGATGATGATGATAATGTACGTGTGTTTAATTTACTCTATAGGATTGTAAATTATTTTTTATTAAGAGAAACTAAAGGGTTTATTAAGAGAAACTATTGACAACGGTTATCCTACAAACCACCGTTGTTATAGAGTAATGACAACGGTTAAAGCACACCCGTTGTAGAAAGTAATAACACTAAGACAACGATTTATTTATTATGACCCGTTGTTGAAAGTAATAACAACGGTGGTATTCTAAAACACCGTTTTTATAGATTATGTATATTTTTTTTAATTTTTCAGATACGCGCGCGCGGTATTAAAATTTGAGGCACGAAATAAATTCATTAACTTTGCTCTAAATTAATTTATTTAACTTTGCTCTAAATTTAATTTACTTTATTTTACTTTGCTCTAAATTTTATATTATAGGCGTAAGTTACGTTTAATTATTAGCTCGGATCGGGTTTGGCCTGGGAATCAATTCCAATCGGGTTAGATTCGGCGGGTTTGTAATTAATAACTTTATCGATCGGGTTAGTTATTATTATTATTAGTTTGGTTCGGGTCGGAGCGAGGGTTCTTTCGGCTTTCGTGTCTGTTTCGGGAATGATTATAATTGGGCGGGTCGTCGATAATTTCCGGGTCAAGCGGATGTGGTATATATATATCGAGTCTATCTAGTGATTCTCGAATCGGGTCATTTTCTTTTTAATTAAGGACCTGGTTATTATAATCATGCATCACTAGTTAACCTGAAACTGATCGGGTGGCCAGTTACGGATCGGGCAATCCACTATCTAGAGCTAGTAGCTACGTACTTCGGGTCGATCGCTTTTGGGCCGGGTCGGGGGCACGTGTCATTAACCTCGTATGTACTACTTTGCAATAATATTGATGATAATATTGATGATATATATAATAATTAATGATGATGACTTCCGGATCATTAACCTCGTACTACTTTGCAATAATAACATATTCATCAATGCACATGCAAGTATTATATATACACGTCAATGTTTCCCAAATTAAATAATGATATATATATATATGGGGTCGATCGACTTCGTTCATCAAGTACGCTAAAAGGGACGGATATATTGACGATGCATATATATATATATATATATATATATATATATATATATATATGCTCAAATTAATTAAAAAGGACGGTTTATTGCTTTTTTACCACCTATATATAATATATATATTATTGTACGTGTATGTATGTACATACGTTTTATCAACAAATAAATGGTTAATAATAATAGGCCATATTCCGATCAGGCTAGATTCGTAGGGTATGTAACTTTACCGGGTTAGTTTAATTGGGTGAGGGAGCAGCGAGCGAGGGCCGTGTCCTTTCGGCTTTCGTGTCTGTTTATTCGTGTGTCTGTTCATTTAATTTAATTTAATTCGATCATTTAAATGTTAATATATATGCTAGCTAGCGGATGAGGTTATATATCGAGTCGTCGGGCCGTTTTTGCATCACAAACCTGAAACTGTCCGACCCAAAATTAATTAGCTAGTATCGGGTTATTTAATTTAATTCGATAGAAATCTTTATTTAGTATCCGCGTGATGATTATTAAGTATCATTTTCGGGTCGGATCACTTTTAATTATTAAGTATCATTATTAGTATACGTGTGTTACTTCAAAATAACCCTAAACCCTAAACCCTAAACCCTAAACCCTAAACCCTAAACCCTAAACCCTAAACCCTTTTTTATATACTTATATATATATATATATATATATATATATATATATATATATATATATATATATATATATATAGTAGATTATCGCTATTGATCAAACATCAAAATATTGAACATCAATTCAAACACTTTAAACAACATTCTTTCTCATTGATTTCATTAGGAATAACCTAGATTTTATATTAAAGTACATTACATTCATCCGACATCAAATAAATAAAGATGTTAAATAATCCGGAACAATTCCGGTTAAGAGTAAAAAGCTTTTCTCACACTGCCACCAACAATCCGGAACAAGATTGATGATACTGATGACTTCCGGATCATTAACCTCGTATTTTGCAATAACAGATTCAATGCCTGCAAGTACACGTCTTGCATGTGGAGATAAGGTAGGACGGGTACAGCTCAACATATCTCTTGCGGCATCCAACCTCCGAGTATAAGGCCGACGGGGGTAGCCAGAGGACGATGATGATGACGACGCTTGGTTGACAAGTCGGACTGCTTCACGCCTCTCAATCCAATAATCCCTTCGATGTTCAATGGATCCTTTAATAAATGGGTGATGATCAGCGGGAACTACGGCAAGAGCCTCCTCCTCATCTGCAATCAATTTTGTAAGGGTCGTCTCATCGTTGGGAAGGTTAACTGCTGCCATTGATGATGTTAATTTTTGGAGTAATTAATTAGGGTTATGTAATATTTATAGAGGGGTTATGCTGCCATTGATGATGTTCAATGGATGCTTTAATCAATGCTGGTTCTGCTGTTGTTTATTCACGGGTTTGGACTGCAATATCTTTTAATTAAAAATAATAATATTGAGAAATAACAGCGGGTATTGGTTAAAAAACGCGTTGTTATTACTTTACACAACGCTTTTCGTGACCACAACCGTTGTGATAGAGCAATGACATCGGTTCATCATAGCCGTTGTGATAGAGAAATAACAACGGTTATTGGTTCAAAACCCGTTGTTATTACTAACCACAACGGGCCTTTGTTTATAACCGTTGTGGACTAAGTGCATTGACTACATAGGAAATGTAACGTACTGCATATTCACACATTTACTTAATCAATAACGTACTGCATGCATGTGAGTGTATAGTCGTTTTGGGATTTGTAAATGCATGTGAATCAATGCCTTCATGTGAACCAATGCATGCATGTGAATCAATAACTGCATGTGACTCAATAACTCCAATAAATAACTCTCTATAAATACAGCCTCTATACAAGCAGGTTATCAACCACATACAAAATTCCCAACTCTAATCAATAACATATTTGCTAAACCATACAAAATTTCCCAGCCTCAATACTAACATCAACCATACAAAATGTCTGAAACTTTTAATAAACCATATGCTTGCATCATGAAACAAATACCGTCTCATATTGAGGGTGGCTACGTTGTGTGTAAAAGCTACAAAAAACTCCGTGATACGCTTATTCGAAATCGCTACTTAATCAGGAAGATGTGGCCAAATTATCATCGCAGGTACTTTACAGGGGAACTCGTTTTCGAGATTGGGATGACGGATGCTCATCGTGCGTCCACATTCAAACTGGCAAGAATGTTTGACAAGGCCGGGCATGGGCGAAAAGATTTTATTGAGAGCACGGACCACCAGCCTGGGCTATATCTACGGGTGGCTTCCAAACATGACCGTCACCGTTTCCCAAATGGGGTCGACCTCGTTGAAGTGACCCTGGTAGAGCAGTGGGAAGGGTTGGCACTGGCCGAGGCTGACCCGATTGATGCATATGCTCTAGCGGTGGCAGCTATCCGGGAGATTTACCCGGACTCAATTTAGTTTGTTGTTGTTGTTGTTTGGTTGTAGTTGTTTGTTGTTGTTTTGGCGCCATTTGTGTGTGGCACCGTTTGAACTTATTATTTAATAATATTAATGTTGATACGTTAATTTGTTTTTTTACTTAAGTTTAGAAGTAATTAAACTAATTCAATTCAAAGCTATTCAATCGATAAAGCAAAATTAGAATTGAACGACATTCAGGAAATGACATTCACAAATTTGCTAATAAACGACATTGGTGAAAATAATAAACGACATTCAGGAAATGACATTCACAAATTCACAAATTCACAAATTCACAAATTCACAAATTCACAAATTCACAAATTCACAAATTCACAAATTCAAGAAATAGTTGATAAAAATAATACCTGATTAATAAGGGAGATGATGACAGAAAGATGATCGCTTTGTGATAGAGTTTTTGTGTTGCAGTACAGTCGTATTATTAGTGTTGTGTGTTTTCTATCTACAAATATTGACAACGGTTATTATAAACAAACCGTTGTGATAGAGTAATGACTACGGTTATAGTAGTCTACCCGTTGTAATTAGTAAACACTATGACAACGCTTTGTGGTTAATAACCGTTGTGATAATCAATAACCACGGGTATATTTACAACAACCGTTGTTGTTGCTTACCTTTATTTTTTTTTTAATTATAATTAGAGACAGCAATATCATAAGCACTATACACTGCAATAATAATCAGCAGAAACCAAAAAAGACAGCAATATCATAAGCAGTATACACTGAATGACCAAAAGCTAAATAATTTGGGAATCTTCAACAATGACCAAAGCTAACAAAAACTAAAGACAATACACTGAATGACTACACATCTTGAACTTGCTATAAATTCAGAAAAGTCTATTTTTGAAATGTCTCAAAACCATCAAAACTAAAGACAATACACTGAATGACTACACATCTTGAGTGTAGTGCTCTCCTCTGGGTAGCCACAGACGAGGACGCTGAGCTTCTGAAGAATACCGTGGACTATTTCCACGTGTCGTATCCGACCATCTTGAATGGTCAGCAGTCGGCCAATTCAGAAATCGTCGATGCCTACAACCAGGTTGTGGCTGTTTTCCAAGCAATGTACACCTAAAAATTCCAAGCAACGTCCTGTGTTAAATGTTGAGTGTGAAGTGTGTGTGTCTGTATCAGCCTATCATAATAGCAGTGTAATGGGATGGGAGGGCCTGTGGTCATGTATGATGGCTGGGAGGGCCTGTGTGTCTGTATCAGCCTATCATAATAGCCGTGTAATGGGGTTTTAGGGCCTGTGGTCTTGTATCAGCCTATCATAATAGATGTTGAGTGTCAAGTGTGTGTGTCTGTATCCGCTATGGTTGTAAGATTTCCGCTATGGTTCCTAAATGCAAATATGTTCGAGCTAATAAAGTATCAGTGCTTTACGTTTGTTATTACTATGCCGTTCCTAAGTTATTTAAAAAAAATAGAAAGATAGTTATTTAAAAAAATAACAGAAACTAAAAAAAAAAAAAAAACAAATATATAAGCTAATACCTCACATTATTAACCACCTCAGGATCGGGGACGTTTCTTGCCCGACATAGTTTCTTCGTTAACCCAAATACCTTCACCATGATCATCACGCATATAGATGCTTTCAATGTTATCATGATCAGTGTCAACATTGTTGATAAGTGAATATTTGTATGATTTTAACCCCCAGTTTAGCTCGGTTTTGTATGTCATTTGTGCTTTGTTAAGCCATTTTATGAGCTAATATCGTCTTCTAGGCGAATTCCTGTGTTCTAACTTGTTTTGTAGGGAAAGTGACGTTTCTACGCCCTTTTTCTATATTCCCGAGCATTTGCCTAGAACCCGACGATTCGAAGAAGAAAGCTTGACCATGTGTAAGGCATTTCAAGAAGGTTCACTAACTTAAGAGAGAGAAGAAGCAAAGACGGTTTCGTAGTTGTCGGAAGATCAATCAATTGGGCGGAAGAATTCATCGCTTTACATCAAATCCTATCAAACAACCCGATTGTAGAAGTCAAGGGGGATGTTGGAAGTCAAGTCAAGAAAAGGAAGATGAAACGTTAGTCAAGAGCTTCCAGAAGACCACTTACCCGATCGGGTAAGTGTGTACCCGATCGGGGATGTGTGCTGATCGGAGCATGGCGGCTCCTTCTTCCTAAATTTGTCCTATGTATTTAATGCCCGACCTCTTCTCCACGAAACCCTAATACTATAAATAGATGCTCTAGCCTCACAACACAACACACTATCCAACACAATCTAATCTTATATCTCATACAATCTTCTTATTAGTTTTCTCTTTAGTTTTAGTCTTTCTAGTTTAGATTATCTTCTACTTTTGTCTTTTGTTCTTAGTTTATTTCTGTCCATTTCATATCAAAACATTAGTTTAGTTCAATAAGAATTTCAATCTTTGTATCTACTTTGTTGGGTTCAAGAGTTGTAATTCAAGGTACGGTATTTCTATGCGAGAGATTTCTATTATTGTTATCGCTTTCATCGTTGATCGTCACCTAGGTATTCCTAATTTATCCTTTGCTTATTTTTCTTTATTGTTTTCCATTTGATTGTTATTTCCTATTCATATCACTTAGATTCGTTTTTATGTTGTTATAATCATAGTTTCATTTTTAGATTATCATATAGCGTCGTTATTATCGCCACATAGAGAGTCTAAATTATTGTCAAAATCAACTAAATATGCCTATCTTAACTTTCATTGTTAATGTCATCATAGACATAAACATAATCATGAGTGAGTAGTCACCTTTGTAGGGTGTAGGGTAGCCATGTTAGATTGACTAAAAGATGATAATTGGATAAAAGAAATTGTGCTTTTAAAACATTGTGTCTATGCCTGTTTGGACTTTAACGATAGTTGACGATTCTTGATCACAATCATTGACTAGTGTGGAATTCTTTTCCAAAGTAGATATACGAGATTTGAATAGACAAAGCATGACATAGTGGATTAAGACCTAGTAAATCGCACAAAAAGCCTGCTAGAACATCTGATCTATGATTGTAATGAGCACACCATTCTTACGAACGCTCAATGAATTATTTGCATATCCCAAATCCAATTTCATCAATATGTCAAACTACATGTGTGAACCTACTTCCCTAGATGCTTCTCATTATCATTTGCTTTATCGTTTTTATTTCAGTTTGTTTTTATTTTGTTTTTTTTTATGCCTTTCGTTAGTTTAGACATCACAAAATCCAAAACCCAGAGAATCATTAGATAAAACTCAATTGTGAGACGATTCACAATCCATAGGAAACACTATCTCCCTGAGGATCGACCCCTACTTCCCTAATTACATTAATTTGTTATTAGCCTAGTCTGGGCAATTTATCTTTGCATCGGGCTCGCGACAGGCCTGATCAAATTTTGGCGCCGTTGCCGGGGAGCACGGTTTAATTTTCCTTTTCATTGTGATTTTAATCACGATTATTTTTATCTAGTCTTTAGGAACTCAAATTCCTTTAGACCTCTCTTGATTTTTTCATCTTAGCTTTTCTATCTTATGCCCAGATCTTCTAGACTAGGGACCCCTATTCCTCTAGACCCCGAATTAGAAAGAACTCTGCGTAGGAAATTAAAGCTATTCAACGAAATTTCAAAAGCTTCTGATATTTCAAGTTTAGATCGTATTCGTGAGAAATACTCGGATATCTTACCTAATCTTGAAGGAGAAGAAGATCCATTCTCATCCCCATTTCAAAACATCAATCAACTTTCAACCAACATTCCATCTTCATCTTCACAAACAAAAATGGTTCGACTTTCCGACCATTCTAAACCCACCGCAGACACACTTCCAAAGGGTATAGCTACACCTCAAATTACAGCTCAAAACTTCGAAATCAAACTTGCCTTCATTAATCTAATAGAAAGAAATCAATTTGGTGGCAATGCCACAGAAGATCCCAACCTTCATATCCAAAACTTCTGTGACTATTGCTCCACGATTAGACAAACTGGAGTATCCCAAGAACAGATTAAGGAAATGCTCTTTCCCTTCTCTTTAAGAGGAAAGGCAAAACTCTGGATCAATAGTCTTGACCGAGTTGCCTTAGGAATAGTTGACTGGGATGGTCTAGCTCTTGCTTTCTATCAAAAGTACTTCCCACCTTGACGAAGTCAAATTACTGGATTCCCTCAGAGAGGCGACGAAAGCCTTTATGAGGCATAGGAAAGGTACAAAGAATTACAAAGAGAATGCCCTCATCATGGCCTTGATTCATGGTTCCTGGCTATCACATTCTACAACGGTTGTTGTGGCGAATCACGTCGTATCCTCGACTCCGCTAACAATGGTCGTTTAGATCAAATCGATGTAGAGATAGCTAGTGCGACTATCGAGTCAATGGCAATCCACGATTCTCAGTATAGCAACTCGTGTGCTATACCGCTCAAAGCCAAGCAGGATGATTCAAGTAAAGTAGCACTCCTGGAAGCCCAATTAGCCCTTCTGCAGCAACAAGTAGGAAGCTCTTCCCAATCCAAGGAGCATATCAACGTCACTAACCACGTAGTGGTATGTGAGACATGTGGGATTGGAGGGCATAGTTTTCAAGAATGTAGAAGTTCAATAGAGTAAGTCAATGCCTATCAAGGATATAGGCAAGGCAACGCTTTCTCAAACTTTTATAACGAAAACACAAAAAACCACCCATTTTTGTCCTACAAAAGTACCAACGTTCAAAATCCCTACCAACAAATCCAACAACCATTCATACCACACCAACAAAAGCCTTACAATCCACCTGGTTTTCAAAACCAAAGACCTTCATTCCAATCTAACTTCAATCAACCATACCAAAATCAACCTCAACACAAACCACCTCAAATTCAAGGCCAACCAAATGACTCAAGCTTGAGCAAAATTGAATCCATGCTTCTGCAAGTTGTTCAAAAACAGGATTCAATGTTTGCTCAATTTCAAAAGAGTGATCAAGCTAAAGATGCTGCCATCAAGATGCTTGAAACTCAAATGGCCCAATTGGCTACCTCTAGTACCCAAAGAAAACAAGGCCAACTCCCACCTCATGGTGAACAACCGAGGGACACCGCAAATGCTATCACCCTTAGGAGTGGTACCACTTATACGGAACCTCAGCAACCCAAAGAACCAACAGTTGAGCCTTCACAAGTAGAAAGCCAAAAAGATTCTCAACCATCCACCGCTAAGGAAGCGGAAGACAAGCATGAAAAGAAGGATGAACTCGAAAAGGAACCCATCAAAATTCAAGTTCCATTTCCCCAACGTTTGAGGAGAAATCATAAGGAAACCCAGTTCGGTAAATTCATGGAAGTAGTAAAAAACCTCCAAGTAACGGTTCCCTTCACTGAATTAATCACTCAAATCCCTTCTTACAAGAAATTTATGAAGGATATCTTAAAAAAGAAGAGAACTCTAGACGATGTTGAAATCATCGCATTCACCGCTGAATGCAGTGCGTTATTGCAAAATAAGTCCCCTCCTAAGTTAAAGGATCCTGGTAGTTTCTCTATACCTTGCACTATAGGCACCTACACTATTGATAAAACTTTATGCGATCTAGGTGCTAGTGTAAGCGTTATGCCCTATTCCGTTTGCAAAACATTGAATATGGGAATTCTCAAATGCACAAGTATCACCCTGCAAATGGCAGATCGTTCTCTAAAACAACCTATGAGAGTTTTAGAAGATGTACCTGTTAGAGTAGGAAGATTTTTTATTCCAGTCGTGTGACACCCTCAAATTTGCGGAAAGAAAAAAAATAATTTAACTAAATAAAAGATGAGAATACAAAACGAAGGTGTCATAAATAAAAGTTCATAACAAAAAGGAATTAATATAATACATAAAAAGTATCTGAAACGGGAGACATATTTCCCGTATAAATACATAAATAAAAGAGTGTATAATAATATACAATCCTAAGAACCGAATATAGGTCCAAGGTAATACTTCACTCGCTAGCTCGTCAATGTACCCAAGTATGCATCACGAACCTGCCAACCGCATTAAATATAAACACGGAAGCCACAGTCAGTGGGGAGTAACTCCGAGTTCTCCCAGCCACGAAATGTCGAGTTTAATAAACATGAATAACATAAAAGCAATGTATATGGAAAATACAAAACTTAACATATATGATATGCTTTTCATGTTATGAAACAATTAACTAACATATAACCTATCATATGAAAGCTATCATGTGAAACCGATAATAAAATATAACAAGAGGTAGGGAAGCTGGGATGCTAGCTCAGAGGTTACCCTGTAACATGGCCATGATACACTCAAACCCTAATCAACACGTAATCATGTGAATCAGTTAACCACCAGTAATCCAAACTCTATCAATCTTAGCCGGCTTGCATCTCACCTTCTAAAACTCATAGAATCATCAAACATGAAAGACCAATCCGTCTAGAAACAGGCACAAGTTCTTAGCACAGTCAATAGAAGACTTCTGTAACTCTAGTCTATACCACGAGGTAGGATATACTTCTATATTTAGGCTCAGCGGTTACCCTAATAACATGGCCCAAATACAAAGCACACATCTAGGCTCAGCGGTTACCCTAATAACATGGCCCAGATCCAAAGCATATATCTTAGCTCAGAGGTTACCCTAATAACATGGCCAAGATACAACTCTACCCTAAACCTATACTGCGCAGACCTAGAGAAATGCGAAGATCCATCGCATCCAAGACCCATGATACAATCACATGAGTACCCCTAAGGAGATCCACCAAAGGGTTGGCTAGTACTAAAGCGGGCTCCATTTCCCAAAGTGGAAACAATGGCAGCCATGCCCCGACTTGGAGATCCACCAAGCCGGGAACACAAAAGCTATCAAGCTGTAAACTCCATATGCTCGTTAAAGATAGTAAGGCCTATCAATGTCATGGTCCAAGATACTCATTTAGAATTAGAATGGTCAATACGCCATATACTCATAATTCTCTATGGGTACTTAGTCAACACGACACCAACCATATAATCAAACAGTCACGGGAAAACATCCTATCATGTGACTAATTGCAGATAAATAATAATCAATTATCATATCGCCTCATATCTACTAAGGCTAATTCATTAATTAAATACAACCTTACTTGAAGACAAATCCCCGACCCGAGTCCCGCGACGGGTCATCAGTCAAAACGGGGCTGACTAGATCTTAGTTTGACCAAACCCGGTTGATCAAACCGGCTAGAAACAGAGTCTTTACCATATAGACTTGAACATAAAAATCATCATATTCATTACATGTTATTTTATCAAAACTTCTAACATGTGAATTATTAAATCTTACTAAAACCCGCTTGACTTAAAGGATATTAAATTTAACTATAATCTCGTATTATAATTTCTAACATGTGAGAAATAATAATTTTTATGAAAAAACCTTTTTAATTAAATATTTTACTTATTAACATTTCCCACTTGCTAAATATTACAAAACACGATAAAATGGCAATAACTCAAAAACCGTCACAATACCAAGGAAGGGACCCACGGGCTGATTTGGGCCGAGACCAAACATGGGCCTGGACTGGGCCCACGGCTGATTTGGGCTGTTTTGGTTTAAAATTTCTAAAACCGTTTCTTAATATTTTCCCGCATGCTTAACATATTTAAAACCCGTCAAAACAACAACAAAACAATCAAACATCGACACAACTCCCAAGGACCAACCCCGGACCCACCCAGACCGGGCTGGACCGGCCTGAACCGGCCTGGTTTGGGCTGGTTTTTCAGCCTCCTTACACGGCCCCAATATATCAACAAACCCAAATTATTTCCAACATGATTTTAATTAACAACATCCATTTTAAACATCCAATTCATCCATCATGCATACAAAAATCATGATTATGAACAATCATCAAATATGTCAAGAACACTAAACAAAAACAAAAGATATGTAACATTTCTTCGTCGAGTAACTCGGAATCGTTACCTTAGCTAGCACAAAAATCAAGTAGCACCAAAATATAAGAACTAAGAAATAAGAAACCCGTCTTCTAGTCTTCTCCTAAAATATACGAGTCACCAAACTCGTCTTCAAAATCTTCCCCTATAAGAAATGACAAGAAAAATATTTGTTAGAATTAAAACTTGATTTTCCATAAGTAAAGTGTTGAAAACGATTTTGTCGGAATTGAAAATAAACCGTACTTGAAGATGGAGAGCGAAGAGGAGATTCTAGAAATATACGTTAGGACGGATTTGAATAAGAAATGAAGGTTTTGTGACGATTTTGCTCAAGAACGACGAAGAACGATGAAGAACGATGAAGA
>JAIUZE010066514.1:0-47511 GCA_022085475.1 Heliosperma pusillum | reverse complement strand
CTAGTCGCTGTCATTAGTCGCCAAAAAACATTCGGGCGACTACTTTCAGTCGCCAAATTTGGCGACTGAAAAAATAGTCGCAAATTGTGAAAAATGGCGACTGAAATCAGTCGCTCAAATTGGCGACTGAAATATTATGTAGTCGCCATTTTGGCGACTGAAATCAGTCGCCATCAGTCGCCATTTTGGCGACTACCATATTATTCAGTCGCCAATTTAGCGACTGATTTCAGTCGCCAAGCAGTCGCAAATGGCTTTTCACTTTGCAAAAATACAGGGGTTTTGGCGACTGAAAATAGTCGCCAAATGAACATTTCAGTCGCCAAAATACCTGTGATATTGCATGAAAATTTCTGTTTTCATCCTACCATACCATACCATCATCCCCTACCTGCAAGTATACAAGAAAACACAAAGATTTCACACATTTACAACAACACGATGTGAAACCAACATCCTCATATAGATAAAAAAAATTGTTTCAAGTTTACAAATTTTCTTAAACGGAATTGTTTCAACCATAAATTGTTTCAAGTCACAAGTTTCTAAACTATATCAGAAGCCAAGATTTATATTGGATTCGGCCTGAAATCCACCACTTCCATTGCCTTCATCATAATCCCACCGATAGGGAGGGGGACCTTGGTTGCAATTGTCAAACCTGCTTTCCCAAGCCTTGAATTTCTCTTTCATTATCCTTAATTCTTCATCCCTTTCCGCGTTTTTTCTTTTTTCCTCGTCAAGTGCGGCTTGGAGTCTTCCCACGACTGTCGGCTCGTAGGTTTGGTTTGAGGTGGACGACATTCTTCCCCTTGAAGTATCATCTTCCCTTCCGGCGTGAACTGGATCAAGTATCATCGTCCCTTCCGGCGTGAACTGGATCGTCTCCGATGTCTGATCCGAGGACTCATCGTCATTGGTCGATTCCTCGACCACTACCGGACTCTGCTGATCAATAATCTCCATCTCCTCCTCGTCGACTGAAGAAGTACTACGGCGTCTGTTTGAACCGCCGCCACGTTGTCTACCTCGACCTCCTGCCATCTACAATTACACAAATATTCAAATTGTAATGCGGAAGTTGTAGAGCTTTCACTACTTTTTTGGTATTGTAGAATGATCGGGTCATGACATTATTACCGGGGATAACATCCTCAATCAAAGAAGCAATGCCATCAACACAAGTAAATGGCAAATTGTACTCACATTTCAAAGTTACTATCCTAGAGGCGGCTTCTAACAATGACATTTTGCTCCCTTCATATAATGGTTTTTCACTCGCCTTTAACATATCCAAAAAGGCTTTTGCTTGTGGGTGTGGTTCTTCTTCACTCATTGGTATATGATCATTATTGAAAATATTAGACTCAAATGCCTCAACTACCATATCTCTATATGGGTTCTCATTTTGTGGGATTTGAGATTGTTCGGGAAGTGAAAAATATGATTCTCCATGAGAAATCCAATTGTAGTAGTTTGGACAAAACCCGTTTGTATAAAGATGTTCTTGAACCTCAATGTCATGTAGCTATCTCATGTTTTTGCATTTAATACAAGGACACCTAAGTTTCTTTGCTACTAAATCATACTCGTCTTGTTGTCTAGCAAATTCAATAAACTCGGCAACCCCCTTTATAAATCTAGCGGTAGGACGTCTTTTCTTATCAAGTCTATCTTCGTACATCAATGTACGTTCCAACCTCTTCATTTTAATCTAAACATTAACCCACACAACAACACAACAATAATTACAACAATATTGATTATCAATTATTACTAACTCTAGGAACATATCTATTATCAATAATAAACCAAACAATAATATTGTCAACATGGATACTAACTATACTAAAATTAACATATCACTAATTAAACTACTATTATTCTAATTAATAACATTATCAACATGGATACTAAACAACTATCAAACTAATACATACACACTTTAATTATAAAATCCTAACATTCTACTCCCTCCATCACAATTATTTATTTGCCTTTTGATTAACACAACCATAAAAAATAATTTAAAGGGCAAACAAATGAATAAGACGGAGGGAATACTAACTTTCTACCATCAATAATACTCCCATTTATACTAATTTAGTCAATCAACAATCCTAACATCATCAAAAACACCAATCCATTGTCAATTACAACCTCGATTAACATAATGTTAACAATTTCACAAAACCCCCAATTTATATAAACCCTAACCATCAACCTACACAAACCCTAACTCACTAACCATTAGAACTTTGTAAGCATCACAAATTATACATAAACATCATAATACTAATTAAAATCATAAAATAAACAAACAAACAAGCTAAGGAATTAGATTTAGGAGAGCAAAATCGCACCTAATTAAGGAAAAGTGACGGAAATAGAATAAGAGTCGGAGTTTGTTGGTGAGGACGGTGGTGATATCGGTATAGCTAGTGTCGTATCGGAGAGGTGGTTAAGGGTATGGAGTAGTAGTGGTGGCGATTTTGTAGAGGTGGTTAAGGTTTCGGGTGTTTTGAAGAAATTTGGGGAAGTAGAGAGTGGCGGATTAGTTTCGCGATTCTGGAATAATACACAAATTGGCGACTGAAAACGTAGTCGCCAAATTGGCGACTGATTTCAGTCGCCAAATGGCTTATCAGTCGCCAATTTGGCGACTGAAATCAGTCGCCCGAGTTTTTTTAATTAAAATCTGAGGATTGTTTCAGTCGCCAAATTGGCGACTGAGATCAGTCGCCTTATTCTATTTTCAGTCGCTAAATTGGCGACTACTTGTATCAGTCGCCTTATAACAGTCGCCTGAAACAAGTTTTCTTGTAGTGTAAAGGAGCCGTGTGGTTTGAGGTATCGGTCTGTTTTTTCCTCGTTTTGCGAAATTTTCGTTAACTGATCGATAAAGTAACAAATATCTAAGATATTTGTATTAGTTTAATCGAATCAATTAAAATATCCAATCGTGAGTGGAAAACGATGACATGGGCGTGTGACTCATGCCAAAGTCGAGTTTCGATTTTGTTGCGCGTTTTACGATGAGTCGGGAATAGTTAAATAACGATCGGCTAAAAACCGTAAAAGTTATTCTTTAAATTCCAAATAAATTCAAAATAATCATATTAAATTATGATAAATCTTAATAAATATAAATAAAAATAAATCAAAAATATTATTTTTTTTAAATAAAATTTCGGTCTTCAAACTTGCAAGGCGAGTCGGGAAAAGTCAACGAAAGTCAAAGTCGACTAAAAAGTCGAGAAAAGTCGAAAATGACTTAAAAGTCAAGAAAAGTTTATGACGACTTAAAAGTCGAGAAAAAGTAAATGACGACTTTAAAAAGTCAAGAAAAAGTCAAAGACGATTTAAAAGTCAAGAAAAGTCAAAGATGACTAAAAACGGTCTTTTCATGAAATCTCTCAAAAATTCCAAATACGAACGCGGAATTTCAAAATACGACTCGGAACAAAAATTCCTATATTAAAACCTTAAGTTTGCTGAAAAGTGTTAGTAAATATTTTTCCTAGAAAAATTGGGCACTTTTCGGGTTGTTACATTCTCAATCCCGCTACTTTGTTTAGTTTATATACTAATATAAACGCTTTTATTTTTTTGAATCTGTCAGGCCATTGTTTGTCTTAATTGTTAGGACAATCGTAGGGTAAAAAAATGTAGCAAATTTTCCTCTTGTTGTGCAGAAAACATGTATGAACCACTTGCCCACCTTGTTAGCTATTAGAACACGCTATAGTTGCTTATCGATGCAAGACTAAACTTGGGGAAAAATAAAGCAATCTAAACCTGATTCTTTTTTATAAAAAAAAGTGCAATTCGGAGCTAATACAACGTTGTTATAAAGCTCTTCACTCTTTGGCTATTACTAGTGATCCCCCAGTAAAAAACAATTATAGCGTTATATTTGTTAGACACATTTCTACACTTCTCCCGGTAAAAATTGGACAAACATTATAGTCGTTATACTTGTTGGACACATTTCTACACTTACTTCGTCTAGTTATTTGACACGTTTTGTGAATCCAAATATGAACTTATTAAAACGACAAGGCTACACATTACAATTACACGCTCAAAATTTGTGGAGCATAAATGTGAATTACAAATACGCAATGCATTAAGAATTATTGAAAATAATTTAAAATTTGCATAGCTCAAAATTTAAAGGAGAAATGACAAATATGCAATGGAAACTCTAACTATCAACTTAAAAGGATACATACAAACTATACTAAACGTAGTCTACAAGATACAAATTCAAATCGAAATGAATTACACTTAACTATCCAAAAACAATGTCACAACATGCTTGGCTAACCTCCTTCTCCTACTAACATGCTTTTCAGCCGGCTTCCCCGACCCTATTCCTTTTAGCTCTACAATCTGTTCTTCAGATCTTCAGTTACTTGTTTTCCAATCTCGAGCCTAGTGGCAATCAACCCTAGAGTTGACGGGTCTACATAATTCAGGAAGTGGCCCCCGACCACTAAAGTCCCACTCACGTGAACAACCAGGACCACGATATGCCTCTGCCTGAACACAAATTCTCACTTAAAAAGAGTATTATCCGTCTTAAGCTTAAAATGGGTCAAATACATATCCGATCACCTCACTTGTTGCCTGAGAAACGCCAAAAGTTTTCTCTTTAATACCACCATGTGGTGACCCGTCTTGCTTAAAATTGGAAAATACCCGTCTTATGCAAAACTTATTGACGCCTGTATAGGAATACATGAAATTTTGCCAAAAATAAATACTCACTGTTTCACAGTTTAACAAAGGTAAACATGTCTAGCAAGCAAGCGAGCATATTCTAACGAGCCTTGGCACACAGATAAACGGTTGTCGTTATACATAAAATCGCAAATACTATCGTCGTCGTCAATCTCGTTATTGCAGAGACTTTTGTGCAATTATTTGGGCTTTGATTTTTTGTAGCATGTAGCTCTAAAATAGTAAGTAATAACTAAATGATCATAACTAAGTCAACTCTGATACAACAAACAGAGACACAAAAAACAGATTCATCCAATACACAAATCTATTGACACGTTAGACAACAATTCTCATCCGGTTTCTAATTTCCCTATGTAAGCAACATGAGCCTTTTCCCTATGTAAGCAATGTAGGCTATTTCAGGACTCTACGCCAGCTTGTTTCTTCCCTCCCCACAACATTCTAACAACACCTAAACGATGAACCCTAAACCCCAAACCCAAACCTATACATTCCGGTCAACGAATTTGGCGATTGCAGCTATCAGCGAAGAGCGAGGAGATAATTATAAACTTCTGGAGCATATACATTATACATGTCCCTGCAACCTTATGCTTCATGAACCTAGATCAAATGCCCTACCTCTAACCATGTCCCTATGCCAATCCCTCTTCCCTTTTCCTTCCCTCCTTCTCAATCTGAACAAAACACTATCCCCCCCCCCTCCTTACAACATTCCTTGAATGATCTTATTGTATCACAAAGAGAGAACATAAACAATCCAAGTTTGCAACGATTCAATGAATAATCACATCAGTCAAGAAACGAACAATGGAAAACCCCAACAATCCCAGGACAATAGGCGTATACCTGTAGATAGGGACCATGGTATATCTCGGAAATTGTCAGGACTCTCATCCAGATGACATCATGTTCAGAGTAAAAGGCTGAAGTAAAGAAAAAAACACTAATAACAGTAAGCATAACCAGGCAATAATTAGTATCAATAATAATCAAAAGACCAAGTAACACAATAGTAATCATAATAGCAACAATCAGTTAGTACCATAATTCATGTAGTCAATTAGTTAGAACATTTCAAGCCCCAACGTAATCCTATTAACCGGATTATATTCTAATAGAGAAAAGTCAATTCAGTTATAAAGATGTTTTCAGTTTACAATTAAATGGAAGTGTAAACGAAATTCAGTAGAACTAAAATTAAAACATAAATTTCAAGTTGCGCCCATCCTAACGCAGTTATACAGGCAAAATAAATACAACCTGCAGTCTTTGCCAACTATTACACCCCCTATTGACAGAACTCATTCATCTTACTACTTCAAGAATCGGTTCACAACCTAATCAGGTATCTATACCCCAAAAGTCGCTCATTCCCCTAAGCTTTCACACGACATGCCCAGATTACCCAATATATCTTGAACCAATTGACAAAGCGCCCCATTCAAGAATCGGTTGACTTGATCCAAATTAGCTTAATTTTAATTAAAAGCATACTTTGATTCGACCTCGAAAAAACTTAAGCCTGCTCAAATTTTAAATATCTCCATATGACTGATTTGGAGTAACATTAGGAAAGCAATATTACTAAGATTTATGATGAACATCATTTTCAATCTACTTTTTAAAATGTCATTGGCATTTAATCTCTTAATAAAAAAATGTAAACTTAGCAAATTACCCTTTGTTATTGAATCTACCTGATTCGGTGTAACCTTCATATTCTACCACTACTATAGAGCAATTCACTACTTTTATCCTCTTTAGAAATCGGTTGGTTAATCGTCTCGTTCAGCAGTGCAGTCATCAAATTACAAAAAAAACCATCAGCTGGGGATGACTTAATAACTGTTATGTAAGTGCGGATTGAAGCATAGTCATAACAGAATCAAAGTGTTTTGAACCAGATTCAAAGTTACATTGGGTTTTTAGACTCGAAATAACTGGAAGTTAAATAAATCAACCAAAGACATATTATCATAATCTAATCATAATAAAAACCTGATTAAAAGCGAATAAAAACACGAAACATACAAAATCAACCATAAACATTTACGAACATAGTAAAGACACAAAGTACGCAAAAAAAAAAAAGGAAAAGTAGAAAGAAAAAGGAATTACCGCGATATCATCGAAGACCCATTTTCCAAAGAGCTTAACATCAGTAAGAGAAGCATCGTTAGACAGTATAAGTAATACCCCACACCACAGAGGTCGACCTGTAAACCGCAGGTCAAATTGTCTATCAAACAGGTTAAAGTATAACACATATTCCAAATGAGTCGTTGGAGTCTCGTTCAAATTAATAACTCCGTTGTCCTGTGCAGTTTCGCTGAAAACAAAAAGACTAATTCAATAAAGTATCATCCAGCTACAATTGTCTCATCTAAGTAAATAAACCATCAATTTTTATAAGGGTGGACGTTGCTACTGATTGAAGTGGTCCAATAAACCTAAAAATGCAAGTATTTAATGGCCTAAGATGCTCCAATTTTATTTTGCCAATCCCGCTAAAAGGAAAAGATCAAGAAGACTTAATTATTGTAATTTGAACAGGGATATAATGAATCTATGACACACAACAATACTCGTTAATGGTCTAAGAATGTAACACTGAAAAGCTTAATGAGTTAAGAAATAAGAATATAATATAAAAACTATCATTCTCATTCCACAATTATTACTAATATATGATATATGCTTAGTCTACATAAGTAACAAAAAAACTAAAACAATAAAAACAACATACTACTATCATAGAGTAAAAAAAATAAACAAACGCACAAACCTTTAGGCCATTCATTAACCGTTATCTCTTTAAGACGAAAAATGGCAGACGCCGCTGAGTAGAGAAATGAGGAATATCAGACTCGTATATATACATTAAAGTAACTCAAAAAGAATTACACTGGGGGTTTTAATTTTAAAGTAGATTATACCAATATCTTGTAATATGGAAGGGTTTTATGGGGATTATGGTAGTGAAGGGGAAAATAATAGTAACAACGTGATAACCAGCGGTTACGTTCCCTTTCAAACCAGAATTCGACCATCTACTACTAAAACCTTACACTTCAATCAACTTACCAAAAAGTTCATCTGAACTAAAGCCAAAATCATCAAATTACCTCATCAAACAACACAATCAATTGTTACCGCGCCAATGGGAAGAAAGGTGGCTCATTGTTGCACAGAACATATATGAAGTGGTCTTAAATGTAAACCCAACACTTTTAATTACCCTATAACTAAAAGAAGAATATAAGAATATAAACTGGACTCACTGGTACACCTTACACCACCTCATACGGAGTATAAGAATTACTATGAGTTGTACAAGTATTTGGTTTGTACCAAAAAGAATTTATGGTAAACAAAACACTTCAAAATAAGACGTCTGTAATAAACTCAAAAACAATAACTCATCATACGTAACCTGAATTTATGGTAAAGATTAAGGACATCATTGGTTAATACCAAAACAATTCGTCCCTTTTTTCCTGAAAAATAAAAATCGAAACAAACTCAAAATCTACTTCCCGTGTGCATATTAATTCGTCAAATGACAACTAAATGGGGGCACTAAAGTAGCTTTCCATAAGGAAAAACGAAAAAAATAGTCAAGCTAGCTAAAACTTCTATTTTAGTATAACAAATGGGGTTATGTATGTTCTTTAGCTTAAGATAATCATCTATGATTACCACTTCTTACTGAACCAATGACTAAAAATTCTTGGGCGTTTATTAGAAGCACGAAATACAGAATTAAACAGTCATTGTGTGAGACGATCCTTTTATTGGTTAAACCCTCATTTATTACTACCTATAAATGAGTGCTTTTATGTATAGAGATACAGTCTTACCATAAGACGGTCTTACACAATAATGACTGTATATGAAGAAAAGAGTTGTTTAATGCAACTCTCATCTTTCGTCACAATTTTCAGCAACTTACCAGCAATAATGCAATATTTAAAGAGAAAAATCCAAAATCAAGTTAATTTTGCTATCAAGTGTTTCTCGTTTCTCTCATTTACGATCCATCAACGTAACAAAACATTTCTTTAAAAAAAGGGATAAAGGGGACGCACTGAAAATCTTGCCATATCAACATCCGCTAATCAAAATGCATTCCCGACGACGAGATGACGTAGAATCTAAACACATTTAGTCTATCTTTAGCTCCGAAATTCACAAAATAATTAGAACTTAAATATAACGAAAAAAATAGAAAAAAAAAGAACAATCACCACGGTTCCTCTCCGCTTAAAAGTATTCATCAAACGAAGCTAAGAAACTAACATGAATAATGCCGTCTCACTTGACACTTTTCTAAAGATCCGAGTACCGCATTTCTCTTTTCCTAACAGCTTCATGTAACGCAGATTCATGTGAGTTATATGCATTTTTGTGTGAGTTATATGCATTTCTCTTTCCCTAAAGACACCGTGAATATTCTATACAACGATTCATGTGAGTTATATGCATTTTCAGTAAGTGACAAGATATAATTCGTTCTTAGCGATTCACGATGTAGTAACCTTGCACCCAACGAACTATAAATCCAAACGATAACTTTAAAGCCAATAATCATTAAGCTTTTTTTGTTAATAATTTCAAAAATACGTTTTTAATGGAAACAATGAAACAGTAGTTTATGGATTATCATTTATTTGATTTTATTTTTCCTATGGCAGAATCATTCTTTTACATGGACCCCCTGGTACTGGAAAGACGTCACTATGTAAAGCATTGGCTCAGAAACTAACAATACGATTCAGCTCTAGGTTGATAATGTTTTCAAACTAATTTTGCTTATTTCAGCAGTTGTAATACTTTGATACACACACACACACACTTCTAGCCGGCCAGCTTATTGTTTTCTTTTTGTACGATTCCAGATATCCACAGTCCTAGTTGATTGAAGTAAATGCTCATTCTTTGTTCAGCAAATGGTTTTCAGAGTGGCAAGTTGGTATGTGCTTTTCTATAACTTTGGCCTTAATTTCCTAGTTCATTATTTCTGTAAACGTCCTACGACATACTGTTTTGTTATTTGTGAAAATGGTGCCTTGGAAGTTGCTTGTAGAGCAACACATCTCAGTCGCAAAGTGTTTTTTATTTCTAAAAGATGTTGTTTTAGAGCAACATAAGAGTAGCATGACTACGTACCACAGCACTGTAAACAAGTTTCACCCGTCATGGTGTTTGTTAAGGGGCTTAAGGCATTTCATTGTTGTATTTTAAATTTAAGTAAATCGATTATCCAGTCCCCACTATCAGTAGGGTCATCTACTCAAGTCTTTCAGTGACTAAAATTTCTGGCATCTGCTTATGTTAGGTTTCTAAGCTTTTTCAAAACATTCAAGAAATGGTAGAAGATGAAAACAATCTGGTATTTGTTTACGTACATTCAAGAAACGATGGGCCTGATCTGTTTAGAAATTTACGTACATTAAAAATAAAGCAAATGAAGACAAACACATGATTCAACCAGGAAGCTAACAAACCTCGGAGCTAAAACTTTTATTCTTAAGTGTCGGACAAATTTAGAATTTAAATAGGCGTATTCAGCTGCAATGGGTCTGATCTGTTTAGAAATTTTATAACTTCTCTGTATAAATTCAATAGAAATCCAGCCCATTTCTAACACATTAACACATTGGCCAGGCAAATGAAGTTAATGTTCTTTGGCCAAAGCAGACAAATAAATGATGACCAAATAGGTGGACAAATGAAAAATACACAACGAGAAAATTGAAGCGCACCTCGTTTCATTCACTACAGACCAAAAAGCACGGAGAAAGTGAACATACCAGGTCAGTTTTGTACAAGATGAAGATTGATCGAACAGTAATGGTCATCGTCACGAATCTAAATAAAGACGGAATTAATCATCAAGATTCAAGGGCAATAATTAGAGGTAATTTACGTACATTAAAAATAAAGCAAACGAAGACAAACACATGATTCAACCAGGAAGCTAACAAACCTCAGAGAAATTAGTGGAAATACCAATTTTAGTTAAAATCTCAACTGATTGAAAGAGAAAAAAATAAGAGGATAAGACCATAAATATACATCTCAAAGTAAGAGCAAAAGATAATAACGATACCATCCCAAAGGGCATAAAATTTATGCAAGCTAATCGTCGTGTACATGGTTGTTACCGCTGCCATCGTCAGCAACAGTCTCCCTAATCTGAATATATTGAAGGGAAGGGTCATTATATTGAAGGGAAGGGATGACCACATTATACATTTGTACCCAAAATCAAACTTTAAATCATAAAATTGATCATTGAAATTAATGGACGACCATATTATTTCTAATTATGATCATATCAAAATTCCAGATTAAGAACCCAATTGAGCCCGAAATCAAAGGGGTGGAGGGAACGAATCATACGAATTCAAATTAAACAATTAAAATTTCTGATCAAAACATATCTAGCTAAAATGATCAAACAAAGAAAACCCAGAAATCATACCAAAGTAGCAGTTCAATACCCAGCTGAAAATCCCAAAAACCTGCATACAAATATAACAACCATGATAATAATAAAGTCAAAGTTTTGTATAACATTCAACATTAAGAAAACAGAAAATTGAGATCTTTAAATAATAGCAAGAACAAATAAGAATGGTAAAAGATTGAAATTTGAAGAAATAAAAACCTAAATGAATAGTACAGGAAGATGAGATCTGAGTGGAAAATGGAAGAAAAAAAGGGAGAGTTGATGAAGAAAAGCGTTGAGTTGTTAATTTTGGTTGGTTTAATTTTGTGGGTCGTAAAAGGGAGGAAGGGAGGGGTTGATAAATGATTAAATTCAATAATAAAACCAATAAAACAAGAGCATTTGGAGATCACCATCAGCGAGCATCATCCACATAATCATCATCATTTCGGTACCACAAACAAGAGTAGATATTTATAGTAATGTATTCAGTAAAATATTCACCTTGATAATATATATTCATATTAGTAGCAGCAATAACAACAATAAGCAACAAATGGAAGAGATACCTTCAAAGAGGAGCATGTTAGCCGATCTTCCAGTCGAAATATGCAAATTTGGGAACCTTTAGTATCCTGACCAAAAAGCAAATAGAAATCAGGATCACTAACAAGAAGGATAAGGCTACTTGTTAAGTTATCTAGCTGTATCAAGATCTGCAAATATGCGAAACTTGGAGTAGTATTTTAACTGCTCGATATGTAGCTCATATACGCAAGAAGCAATTAGTGGTACACCACATATGTAAAGCCAATCTGAACAAAATTAAACTCGGTCGCCCTTCCTCCCATCATCTCACTCACCCTTTCTGTCCCTTAATCCTGCCCTCTTCTTCTATCGCCACCTCTCCCTTCCTTCTTCCCAATCAAATGGAGCTTTCAGTCAGATACATGCATCAAATCATTGACCAAATAACGCTTATCTTTAACAAAGAATTACAGTCGCATTGAATGCCATATGGGCACATAAAGAAATACCGATGTTTAATTGCGGACAATAAAACTTACAATGAAATTGCTAGAAATAAACTAAGTCAGATAAAACCGAGAACTTATAATCATCATCGCATATAATAGTAGTTGACTACGATAACAGAAACTTCCAACATCATCGCATATAATCATCAACATAACAACGAAAAGAAGAAAGATGCTAAAGGAAAATAACATACCAAATCAAAACCGCTAATTCCATCCCAAGTATCACAGGTCCTAGAAGCAATAATAATAAGAAGAGTAATAAAAGCAATAATAATGATAATGATAATAATAATAACAGTAATAATAATAATAGAAATAATAGTATTAGTGGTAGTAATAACAATTAAACTAATTAATCAATAATAGCAGTAATAATAAGAATAACAATTGTAATTAATTAGGTATTGAATTAGGTATTAATTATTTAGGTATAGTAGCAGTAAAATGAGAAAGATGAAATCACCTATTCTCACCGTCGTTATTGAATTTGTATCGTCATCAACATCGCCAGCACAAAAACCTGTTGTCGTCACTGGCGTCATAGACGTCAACTCCTCATCGCCATCATAGTTAGCATACTACTACTATCATCCAACCCCAAAAACCATTATAAATACCCTACACTAACGAAAGTAAACCGACCTGAACAAAAAATGGAACGCAGAATCTGTCATAAGAAGGAGTAAATTATGTAAATACCTGATTCAGAGATGTTGGATTTCTTTAAAGAGCTGAAAAGATCTGAAGAAACAGATAACTTATTGAGGAGTGAGGAAGGAGGAAAGAGGAAGGAGGAAGGAGGAGGGAGACGGAAATTAAATGAAGAGAATGACATAGACAATGACCTAAAGAATGAAAGGGAAGGCAGAGATTGAAAGTGGTCAATCAAGGGTTGGGAGGGACTTAGAAGGACACTGTTGTTAAGCTACAGTAGGAAGGCTTTTTTTCTTTTTAATAGGGTATAGATTGGTTTTCTACTTCATTTTGAAATTCTTTGAATTTGTCAAAAGCATCACTTTTATGCCTCATCAAGTAGACATATCCATATCTACTCAAGTCGTCGGTAAAAGTAATGAAGTAGTGATAACCACCTCTAGCTTGGATAGTCATTGGACCGCATACATCCGTATGTATAAGCCCTAATACTTCACTTGCTCGTGTCCCTTTTCCCGTAAAAGGAGCACGAGTCATCTTGCCTAGAAGACAAGATTCGCATACACCATAAGATTCGTAATCGAATGGTTTGAGTACTTTAGATGAAACAAGTCTCTTTATGCGTCGTTCGTTTATGTGCCCTAAACGACAATGCCAAAGGTATGATTGATTAGGTTCACCTGTTTTGAGCTTCTTTTTTTCTACATGATAGACCTCTTTTGCAATATCTAGAACATAAATACCTCCAATAGAAATGGCCTCGCCATAAACCATTTCATTAAACGAGAAAGTACAACAATACAAATTGTTCCATAATACAAAATGAAATCCCTTCCAATTCCTAACCCGGAATGGAGATAATGTTCTTGGTAAGAGTTGGTACATAAATAGTCAATTATTTAAAATACAACGCTAAACGCATGAGGTCAAAAGGGAATAACGTAGGTGCCCACGGAAACTGCGGCTACCTTAGCTCCATTTCCCATGCGCAAGTCCACGTCACCCTTGGCTAGTGCTTGCGCGTCCTTCAGCCCCTGTACATGATTACAAAGGTGAGAACCACAACCGGTATCAAATACCCAAGAAGATGTACTAGCAAAGTTAATATCTATCATATAGAGTGATGAAAGAATTTTACCTGACGTTGTCACACAACCGCCCTTCTTGTCTTTCAAGTATTTGGGGCAATTGCGTTTCCAATGCCCTTTGCCATTACAATAATAGCAATCCGCCTCCGCGTGTTTGTTGACCTTGGGCTTGGACTTATAAAAGACCTTGCCCTTTCCCTTGCCGACCTTTTTGAAAAGAGTCTGACCCTTTCCCTTGTCCTTTCTCACTCCAAGGTTCATGTTCTTCATTTTCATTGAAAGAACGTCATTGGGTTCACTCCCACTAGCCTCCATGTCCCTCTCCTCTTGGGTGAGGAGTGCATGGAGTTCATGGAAACTCTTGTCCATGCCATTCATGTTATAGTTCACCCTAAATTGGGTGAACTTAGGTGTGAGTGAATGAAGGATCTTACCCACAACCAATTGCTTCGGAATTTTGCACCCTATACGCTCTAAGGTGTCCGCGTTCTCAACCATTTTGAGCACGTGTGGGCCAACCTTTTGGCCTCTTTGAAGCTTGGTGTCGAAGAATTTCGTAGCCGCCTCATATTGGAGAATTTGAGGGGCTTGCGAAAACATCGACGTAATCCTCGTGAATATCGCATATGCATTGAGAGATATCAATTGGCGTTTGAGTTCGGGTGAGATTGACCAAATCAAGACATTCTTGACGTCATTAGCAACCTTTAAATAAATGTCATATTCGGCCCGAACCACCGCGGACGATCTAGGCGCGGGTTCGGTGGGGGGCTCTTCGACCAAGTAGCGAAGCACGTTATCGGATATCGCGGCGCTCTTGATCGTTGATTCCCATTCAACGAAGTTACTTCCGTCATCTTTTAGGACACACTTGTCCATGACGGATCTTACCCAAGGTTGCATTGTTTGATGATGTTGGCATTGTGCGAATATGGTTACTACAACAAAAAGAAATATATAAACATTCATTGTTAATTTACTTGAAAAACATTTTAACAAGTTTAGCATTTATATAATGACCTCTCACTAAATTATATAAATGATTCCAAGACCCATCTTTAAATAAAAATAGTCATCGCATGCTACCTTTATCTAGAAATGGTAAGTCATTACTTGACTAATTCTACTCTTAGAACTCTTGGTTGACGGATTTCAACTAAGTCCATCTCCTATTCCAAAGATAACGCTTATCTCGTTGAGTCCAATCCAATTTTAGCTTGTGATCGTATCACTCTACTTACCCGAAGTAAAAAGAGACCCACGAGCGTGGTAGCCCTAATGAACACGGGATTCATAGGTGTTACTAATTGGTAAGGCTAATCTCAATTTTTAAATATGTGAGCGATCTTGTCAATTTAGTTATTAATTCCCTATAAGTGAACTAAGTCGGTGAATTGTGAATAACGTTAATTGACAATAACGGAAAATAAAATGCATGTCTGACGATTTTGGCATGAGCGGAAATAAAGCAAGCAACCAAGCAACGATAAAATCCTAGTATGGCCACCTAGCTAATCAAATTAACAAGATAATTACAAATTCGGAAACCAACTCCTTGGTCCCTTGCCTCTTCACTTGGAACACCATCCAAAATGGCACCGTCTTGAGGGAGTCACCGGTCTTCATAAAAATAATTACAAATATACAAATATACAAATTCCTATTATACATTTATTCTATGAAATAAAATTATTAAATTACACAAACCGGCGATACGAGATCGCAATAAAATTACAACCAAACCGTTATTCCCTTACATTACGGGTAATAACGATAAAAATTAACTAGGCCATACTAGGTACATAATTTGCATAAATTATTAAATAAATGACATTCATTCATTCAACCATAAATAAAATAAATTGCTGCAAAGTTCATGCCAAAATCGGCCTAAACATATTCATGCTCATTGTAGCACGATTTTACGGGATTTATTGATTTTTAACCATTAAAAATCAATATCAACATTTAAATCTCATTTAAATTCAAACTAATTAACTAAACTATTTTAGAACTCAAAATTAGTCCCTACTAATTTTCTTGGTCATTAATTAGATCGATTTGATTTCATTTGCTAAATATTATGGTTTAATCATAACAATTATGAAATAAACCCAAAATAAAATATAAACATCATAAAAATTTGAAACCAAAAATTTTTTACATTCTGTAACATTTCCAGGAACTATAAAAATAAAAAAAATTTACTCAAAAAATTTAAATTAATTTTACGAACAAACAGCTTTGTATTTAATGGTTTTATCAAATAAAAATCATTAAATATAGTAAACCAGTGAAAAAAATTATGAAATTTCACTACAATGATAAATATCAGAATGTACATTGTACCAAAAATTTTCAAGACCAGAAAAGGACTTTTCAATTTTATGAACATTATAATATCATATTATCAACTTTTATCGTATAAAAATCAATAAACATGAAATACTTAACTAAAACTCACGAAATTTTACATACAATATGTAAGACATGCATGTGAGATTATATTAAAATTTCATGGCCAGAATCAACATGCAACTATTTTTAGTTAACTTTTAACTCATAAAATGCATGTTAACTCGGTTAAAAAGCCACAAATCAAAATAAATAACAAATCAATCCCTATAATCACGAAATTTTACCACAAATATTTTGAGGTCAGTAGGTATACATGCACCAAAAAAATTTGTCAGAATCATATTTTAACTTAAATTTTTGATTTATTAGTTATCTTATAACTTTAATAAAAATGTCCAAAATGAACATGCATGATACAAGCTAGCTCTGATACCACATGAAAGTCCATAGACCTTAATTAGACTCCTCTAATTAGTTACTAAATTACTTGTTAATTTAGTATTTAATTATCTATGTAACATGCATGCAAATATAAAGACATTTATATAAAAGAAGAAATTTCCTCACATTGATATAGAAATTAAATGGGCACAACAAGAACTTCTTCTTGTTGTTCTTGAGCTATTAATATGGATGAACAAGAATAATCTCCAAACTAGAAGACCTCCTTCAAGTTGCACCAAGATGACACCAAATAATCTACCCTTATTATTAACTAGATAATAAGATAGATATTATACTACTAATATTAGAATTTATTAATACACTAGTAATACTTAGTAAATATTAGTATTTGAGAGTTTTTAGAGAGAAGATGAGTTTTGAGAGATGAATGAAAAATAAGCAAGAATGAACTAGTGATAAATTGAACAACAATTGTTCTATTTATAGCCAAGAGGGCCGGCCAAGTGATCACCAAAAGAGTGATTTTTCTTCTTATTTTATTGTCATGCAAAGTGGTGGTGTGTTGTAGTGAGTAAAATGATTTTAGGTTTACTATTCATGTCATAATCACATGTTACTTGTGAGTATGAATAAGAGCAACCATCATCACTACCCACTACACTATAACCGGCCATGTGAGGCCTAATTTGATCCATTTTGATTTTTGATATTTGTCCCACAAATACTTATTAATCATATGCTTAATTATCTTGTATAATTAAGTGTTTAATTTGATCATATAACAATTATATGAAACAAATAAATGAATAATATGTACTTAACATTTTAAGTAATATTTTACCATTATATCAATATATAATGGGTCCCACAATGCTTAGTTAATTTATTTTACAACTCCTTGTAAATATAATTAACTAATTACCTCTATATCAAAACCTCAACTAATTTAGTAATTTAACGATTAATTACTAAGTTAAATCTTATTTAATCATATTAAAATAAGATATAAATTTATTAGTCAATTATCGCATAATTGAAAAATAAATTTAATCGAATTTGAGTTCATAACTCAATTTCTAATAATTAACTCTCGTACATATCGAATATATGTAATGGACTAATTAACTGTATCGTATACAAATAATTAGTTACTATTTGGATTTCATCCTTTAGGTGTGACCGAAAGGGATCAGTTGATCACCGCCGTCATACGACAATAACGTCAAACTCTAGTCAGCCAACCATTATTGATTTACGTTAATCAACTGACTAATCATATCTATAGTCAATAAATATCCCAATTATATTCCTTAAATGAGATTTATTATGTGGCGCACTATTGTGGAGGACACCTACTCCAACAAAAAGCACATAAAATGTGATACCGAGTAATCCGTCAACATAAACTCGATTAGCACTTCGAATCTTCGATTACCGAGATAAACTTCAACCCACATGAATTCCTTGACCCACAATCTTCTAAACCCATCTTTTTCCGACAAAAGACGCGGTTCGAAGCCCAAAAACGAAATCTGAAAAAGACGGTCTTAAAACAAAATCAAAAGTTTTGATCTATTATTGGCTAGAAAGAAAGAGGATGGTGAGAGGATTCCGAAACATTAAACGAAATTGAATTTGGTTAAGAAACGAAGAAGTTATGTTCGTCTTAAGTTTAGATCTAGAAAAAAATAAGTATTTTATGTTATGAAAAGAAAGAGAAGGATGAGAGAAGAAGATTTATATAAAAATCGTCAAGTTTCGTTAAGAGACGGAGAAATGGCATCCGTCTTAAGTTTAGGAAGTTATGGAGGTTTAATAGTGGTTTTGGTTGTTTGAGGAAGAAGATGAAGGTGAGTATGTTTATGAAGTTTTGAGGAGAAAGGAGAAGGGATAAGTGAATTTATTTTGAGAAGGTGAGTAATAGAAGGCCCAAATTTAATATCGGGTCAACTCACCTTAATTTTCGTGTAGAATCCGATTATGGACTCATAACAGACTGAAATGCGACGGTTTCTACCCAACTAAACTAAATTCTATTTAACATTAATTGAAAGCCACGAAATCATAAATTATTAACTTAAAATATTTTAACCAATAAAAGTAAAAGACGGATTTATAAAATTTACGACTTTAGTAAATTACTCATTATTATAAAATCTGGGGTGTTACACTTCTACTGTTGAAACTGTGATGATCCATTTAGGGATGGGGAGAAGAGTGATTACAACTTATGTGCTTGAGGGTTGGGATTAGCTGGGACGCGACGAGTCGATGACCACGTTACTGCTGTTGAGTCTAGAGTTTACGAGTCGGATTGACTGTATCTATTTATGTTGTATAGTGTTGTATTAAAGACTAAAGTATTAAATAAATACACTTGTTCTTTATTGTCTTATGATGTTCACTTCCTCTGGCAACCGATATGGTAGCACCTTTACTTACTAGCGAAGGCTCCTTGATAAGTGGGGGTATTACATTGATGCCTGTAACACCCCCATACACCAACGTGCCTTAGAAGACCCTCTTAGTACATGGGAGGGCTACCCTCTCGGTTGCCCGAGGCAGTACATATCAATTCAAGCGATAAAGGAAACAATGTTTATTTATTTAATGTTTAAATATCAATACTGTTGGAGTAAGTGTCCTCCACAATAGTGCATTTATATAATAAATCTCATTTGGAATATACGTGGCATGATTAGTATATTTTGATACTCCACGTCAGTTGATTAACGTAAATCGCTAACGCTTGGCTGACTAGAGTTTGACGTTATTGTCGTATGACGGCGGTAATCAACTGATCCCTTTAGGTCACACCTATAGGATGAGACCCAAATAGAATACTAATTATTTGTATGCGATACAGTTTAATTAGAGCATTACATATATTTGATATGTACGTTTAGTTACGAGAGTTTTTGATTGGAAATTGAGTTAGGAACTCATTCCACTTAAGTTTATTAGTCAATTATACGATAACTGACTGAATAAATTTTATGTCTTATTTTAATACGATTAAATAAGATTTAATTTAATGATTACTCGTTAATTCATTAAATTAGTTGAGGTTATGCATATATTTTGAGGTAGAGGTAATTAGTTAATTATATTTACAAGGAGTTGTAAAATAAATTAACTGGGCATTGTGGGACCCATTATATATTGATATAATGGTAAAATATCACTTAAAAGTAAAGTACATATTGTTTATTAATTTGAGTCATATAATTGTTATATGATCAAATTAACACTTAATTATGCAAGATAATTAAGCATATGATTAATAAGTATTTGTGGGACAAATATCAAAAATCAAAATGGTCCATATAAGATCATGTGGACCGGTTTTAGCTAGTAGAAAAAACAATCATGTTTATTCTCTACTAAATCCACACTCCACCTTATGTTATGACATGTATGACACATGATCATGATCAATATACAATCCCATACACTACCATTATGCATGTGAATAAAATAAAAAGAAAATCACCCATTTTAGGGGCTTAAGTGTGCCGGCCATAGTGCCATATAATGGGCACTTGTTGTTCATTTTCAAACACTTGATTTTATGCTTATTTTCTTCTTCTTTCTAAAAACCTCCTACATCTCTCTAAAACTCACATGCAAACTAATATTCATACCATATTACTAGTGTAGTAATACAATAATATTAGTAGTATTGATCTTACTTATTATCTAGTTAATAATAAGGTAAGATTGTTTGGGTTTAATCTTGGGTGCAATAAGAAGGAGACCTTCTACTTTGGAGGTTGTTTTATGGAGGATCATCCATTAATTTCATGCTCAAGAACAATAAGAAGGAGTTCTTATTGTGCCCATATTGAACCAAAAATACCCCATGTAAGGATGTTTTCGTCTTATCTTTTCTTTTATGCTTTTATATTTTCATGCATGATAACTAGATCCTAAATCATTAAGTTAATGTAATTTAATGAACTAATTAGAGGAGTCTAATTAGAGGTCTAGGACTTTCAAATACATGTTCCCAAAACAGACGGCATACCATCTAACCAATAATCCAAAGTTGAAAATATTAAAATAGGAGAACTAAACAATGTATATTACTCCATCTACTAAGCGGAAGCTAAGACACGACGCAGTGATCTCATCCTCGATTCCAACGAAGCTATATCGATTACCTGCGATCACCTGCTCACCATCCCCCAATGGATCACAACCGTTTTGTAAAACAGTAAAGAGGTGATCGATTATTTCCATATACCGACCAACGTACAAGAAAAGCACAAGGGAAAGAGAAACCGGAGGGCCACCGCAGCGGACACCTCGGTAGACTCAGGTTACCATCCCTGCTCTACAAAACCACCAATTGACCCTAGACCGCAGCCACATGCGTCGATGTTCCATCTCACCGCAACGAGACAAACCCGGATCATTAACCATAGTAACTTCTCCAAACACCAAACCAGAAATCCATCAACACCATCATCAATCACATATCAAGAATCATAACATCATATCACATCAATTCGCAATACAAATAAACTGAGTAGGGAAACCCTACCTTATTGAAATCTGCAATAATCAAACAGGCAATCAAAAGCGTTCCTCTATGAAGTCCCCTCCTAAGCAATCAATATCCATACAATCAATAACAATCTTTCCCTTTCCCTAATCCAATTAGGGTTTACATATACTATGTAAACAATTACATGAATACTTACCAAAGCAATCAACCAGAGCAGTGAAAGATCGGATCCGGCACAAGATGATCAAAGGTGTTCTTGAGGAGATAGAGAGAGTTTGATAGAATACGGTTTGTAATCATGAAAGTGTAAACTGAATTATGAAAGCTAATTCCTCTTATTAACCCTTAATCAACCATTTGACTTTATCCCGAAATCCGTCGTACTCGGTCGAGTACAACATGTACTCGGTCGAGTGTCGATCTCACTCGGCCGAGTACACAAGAACATAATACTGTTCCAAACATCAGCCAACTCTACTCGGTCGAGTAGCCTCTAGTGCACAATCCACTCAATCGAGTAAGCCGTACTCGGCCGAGTCCCCAATACATATAAATAAGGAGTATTACAGTATTCCCTCCTTAAGAGCGATCTTCGTCCTCAAAGTTCACAACTCTTACTCCTCTCCTACAACCTAACTCCCATACCAACCACCTACACAGATACAACACTACCACAACACAACACATAAAATATAATACTACATACAACATATGACACAACACATATGCACACAACATATGACATAACCCATATGCTAAGGACACAACCCCAACAACATCACCTATGACACATATATACTAGTAACTGCAACATATCCTAGTAAAATGCAACGATATCCTTCCCCCCTTAAGAACAAGGTTACGCCCTCCTAACCGAACATACCTCTTCAAATATATGCGGGTACCTCTCCCTCATTGCAGCTTCAGGCTCCCAAGTTGCTTCCTCCACGTTATGGTTAGACCATAACACTTTCAGCAGCGTCGTTTCTCCATTCCTCGTCTTGCGCACCTTTCGGTCCAAGATCTCCTTCGGCACCTCAACATATGTGAGTGCCTCATCCAGCTTGATAGTCTCAGCCTCAAGAACATGAGACGAGTCACTCACATACTTTCTCAATTGCGACACATGAAACACACTATGGACCCGTTCAAGAGAAGCTGGTAAGGCCAAACGATAAGCCACCTCTCCAACCCGATCCAAAATCTCATAGAGAACCTATGAAATTCTGGCTCAACTTGCCCCTCTTCCCGAATTCCATCACCCCCCGCATAGGTGACACCTTCAAAAGGACTTTGTCACCCACCTGGAACTCAACATTCCAACGATGAAGATCTGCATAGCTCTTCTAGCGATCCTCCGCTGCTTTCATCTTTTGACTAATTAACTTCACTTGCTTGATTATGTCCTAGACCATCTGGGGTCCTAGAACTACTCCCTTGGAACTATCGCCCCAACAAATCCGACTCCTACATCTCCATCCATGCAAAGCTTCAAACGATGTCATCCCAATACTAGCATGATAGTTGTTGTTGTAAGAGAACTCTATCAAATCTAGCTTATCTTCCCAGCTTCCACCAAAAGATAGCACACAAGCCCTCAACATATCCTCTAAGGCCTTGATCGTCCTCTCCGTCTAGCCATCCGTCGCAGGATGAAAGGTTCTACTCATCTTCAATGTTGTCCTCATCAGCTCTTGCAATTCCTTCCAGAATTTAGAAATAAATCTTGCATCACGGTCAGAAACTATATTACTAGGCACTCCATGCAGCTTCACCATATGCTTCCTATAAGCCAACGCGAGCTCAATCTTGCTATTTCCACTTGGTCAATCGGTCCACAATCACCCAAATCATGTTATTCCCCTTCTTCGATCTCGGAAGTCCCACCATGAAGTCCATGGATATAGACTCTCATTTCCACTCCGGCATATCTAAGGACTGAATCCTACCTTGTGGTCTCCTTTGCTCCCCTTTGACTCGGTGACATGTCAAACATCTCGCAACAAAATCAGCTACCTCTTTCTTCATTCCCGGCCACCAAAGAGTCTTCTTCGGATCCTTGTATAACTTATCCCCACCCGGATGAACCGAATACGGAGTACAATGAGCCTTAGTGAAAATCATTTTCTTCAACTCTGGGTTGCTCGGTACACACCATCGGCCCTCAAACCTCAAACTCCCATCACCATGAATCGAACATTTAGGAGTATTACCCTCCTCTACTCCCTTCTTCCGCAGCTGGATTTTCGGGTCCTCTAACTGCTTGCTCCTAATATCATCATAAAACCCAGGCTCAATCATCAGATCACTAGTAACACCCCCCTTTCGAATTACATGAATCCTCGTCTTTGCTATCTCATCCCTCAACCTCAGCAAAGACGTGCACAAAGAATGTACACTCCTTCGACTCAAGGCATCAACAACTACATTAGCCTTTCCTTCATGGTAGATGATCTCCATGTCATAATCCCTGATCAGCTTCATCCACCGTCTCTGCCTCATATTCAGCTCCTTCTGGGTATAAATGTACTTCAGACTCTTATGGTCTAAAAAACACCTTGAAACTGGCACCATAAAAATACTGCCTCCAAATCTTCAGCGCGAACACAATTGCACCTAACTCAAGATCACGAGTAGGGTAATTCTCCTCATAAGGCTTCAGCTGTCTCGACGCATAAGCAATGACCTTCCCATTCTGCATCAACACACAGCCCAAGCCACACTTCGATGCCTCCGTATACACCTCAAAATTCTTGCTTCCCTCAGGTAATGCCAAAACAGAAGTCGTGGTCAAACACTTCTTTAAGGTTTGGAACGCCGTATCACAACCCTCATCCCAACAAAAACTGTTCTTCTTCCTCATCAATGCCTGTTAGGTTCATATTTCTACTCATAAGACTCTTCTTATGATATACTAATTAACTCTTTAATTAGTTTCCAAGATCGAGTGCATGGAAAAAAAAAAAAAGATAAGAAGAAAATTGTTCCTCACAATGCTTTTGACAGATATGGGCACAAGAATAGGACACCTTCCTATTCTTGTTCTTGAGCTAAATCACTATGGGATGAACTTCTTCAAGCTTCAAGTGTAGAAGCACTCTTCTTAGTTGCACCTAGACTATCCCAAAATCACCTCTTATCTTATATTACTAGATAATATAAGAGGCTCCCTTATATCAAATATATTGTTACTACTACTACTAGTAATATGATGACTATATATGTGAGAACTTTGAATTAAAATAACTTCCTTAAGTTATTATGTTAGAGAGATAAGTTGTCATCCCAACATGAGCATGAATGAATGAAATATATTGAGAACTACTTCCCTTTTCTTTTGCATGGGGGTCGACGGCATTGGCCATGGGAAGGGGAAAAGCATGCTTACTTTTCCTCTTACCCAAATGACAAGGGTAGGCAATAGGTATTAGGGTGTCATAATGTTGTTTTATCTCATAAACAATAAACTAATCACCACCCTAACGTTAGTCCTAATAACATGAATTTATCTAAATACACGTCTAGATCTCTATCTAGAGTTGGGCTCTTTAACTTGAAAGATGCTCCCACTTGTTATCATTATAACTATGTGATGGGTATCTTGGTGAAAGGGTCTACCATTAGATCCTTATGAGTCACCTCATCCTCATCATTATGTACTAAGACTCCATGACACTTCAATCATGCCTTTTATTTATTCGCTTTCAATATAACAAAAGTTAGTCTAGGATTCTGTCAGATCCTTACAGGTTTGGAAACTTGAGTTTGTGTAACTTTTAAAACATAACTAAGTTATCATTACCAAACACAAGAATGAACTCATAATTATCCTCGAGAAACTCATGAATATTCTTGAAGGTTGTCCAATGACTCTCATATGGATTAATTTGTTATTGACTTGTCATGCTCCAAGCATACAACTCATCAAGGTATGTGCATATCTTGGCATATACGATTGGCCTAATGGCGGAAACATTAGCAATCATGTGTATTCTTTCTCATCTATCACTATAGATTTTGGATACCTACTCCAAGTCTTTCATCTAGAAATATTTTCTCAAACACTCCTCCACGGAAGGCAATGTCTGTAAATCATTCCCTAATGATTGATATGTCTGATATGTCTCCTACATATAAGACATGAAAGATATTTTGCCTTAGATACGATATGCTTCTTCTAAGTCTTTCATCTAGAAATGATTTCCTAAACACTCCTCCACGGAAGGCAATGTTAGTACATCATTCCTAATGATTAATATGTCCCATACATACAAGACCTGGAAGATATTGTGCTCCCACTAATCTTCATGTCCACACATGAGAGATCTAGCTCCCACTTAACTTCATGCATAAACATAGCTCTTCGACAATTCGTGGAAACCATTCTCTCTTGTTATGCAATGATTATTACAACCTCTCAAGTGCTCTCTTAGGATCACACATTGATCTCCTAAGTTTTGTACGACAACTTGTCCACTTCTAATGCCCATTTAGAAAGGTAACTTTAAAAAACTCTTTGTCACTTTGTCATACATATACTATCAACGAGGTGTAGATTCAATAATCTTGGATCTCAAAGATGGTTATATTGTAACTTATATATAATACTTTACAATAACGTTTTATTCACCCTAGGGAGGTCCAAACCTCCCCACGTAATTTTATATGTATAGTATCCATCTTGTATTCTTAAGGCTCTTATGCGACAAACTCGAATTGGAAATTATAACCACCAATTTATAGATCAAAGTCTTATTACTTTCAAAAAGTAAAAATTTTAACTACTAGCCTCTAACCTTGGACGACTTAAGAACATTTTCTCTTGTCTCTCTATCCAAAAATTAGTTTGTGGCAAATTTTCTCCCACTCTATCCTTTTGAAAATACACATATTTTTTTGAAGGATAGCACCATGAGCCACAAACAGCTTTGTTCTCTAGGTTTAATGAGGTAAAATGCTCATATTATCTTTCACCAATCTATAGCAGACTTATTTGTTTAGACTTTGTATTCTAACTTCTCAATAGACTTGTTCTATCTAAGCTAAATACTTGGATCTTTATCCATGTCTTCTACAAATCTAGGGTTCTCATCCCTTCCATAACCCGTATGGAGTCATATTGTCGTTATAAGATCTTATCTTGGGGCTTGTATGGACTGCAAATCCCCAAATGTGAGCTCATTAACTCGATTTGACTTTGCAATTGATCTTTCTTATTTCAAATAAGTTGTGATACTTAGTCACAAGTCCATAAGTAAGAATCCAATTCATAACTTAGGTGATTATAATGATCAAATCATTATATTTTCTCATATGATCAATTTGTCACAATACTTTATGTTTAAGATATTAACTTTGTATAATGAAAAGTTTAGAACATAAATTCCATAAAAATAATGACTTGGGTTGAAAACAAAGTCATCATTCTAAAGTACAAAAATTGTCTTTCAAAATGGAAATAATAACCAGTTTCTATGTCTAACACGGAAATCAAAAGTTCTAAAACGACATTCAAAATCACTAGAAGGACAAATAGCAAGATAGCGCCAAGCCACTCATAGGTCTCCTCTATGAGGTGCTACATTAGCTCCCTCATCTTGGAAATCCCCTTTAGCTTGCTTTGCCTTGTCTTTCTTTTCATGCCCTTAATCTAATTAGGAGGATGAAAACTACAACTTGTATCAAAATACCAAAGTTGAGATTAATATCAATAACATAAACATTCGGGAGAACTATTATCTACTGGAAGAACTTGTCCAGTCTTAACATCTCCCAAATATCTGGGGCAAATACGTTTCCAATGGCCTATACCATTATAATAATGGCACTTGTCGTTGGAGGCGACACCCTTCTTAGACTTAGAAGAACTATTCCCAATACCCTTTCTTTGTCCTTAGAAGATGTAGGCTTGTTCCCTTTGTGTCCACTCTTCTTGAACTTCCCTTTGCTTTTGTCATTTGATGTTCAAAACATCTTTGCTAGTGCTAGCATGGTAGCCCATTTGACGCTTGGTTTGCACAAGCATTTTGTGAAACTCATGTAGAGTCGTGTTGATGCTTTGCATATTGAAGTTAGCCCAAAATTTAACAAACCCTTTGATACGGTTTAGGGAGTGGATTACACGGTCAATCTCAAGTTGCATGGGAATCGTTATTCCTTGCTCCTTGAGTTCCTCGACATGCTCAATCATTTTGAGAACGTGGGGGGCTTTGGCATTTTGACTATCCTTCATGTTAAGGTCAAAAATTGAGATGTGACTTCATATTGTACGATCCTAGGAGCTCGTGAAAACATGGTCACGAGTTTAGTGTGGATCTTATATGTGGAATTCATCTTTATGGCATTTCTTTTGAAGCTCGACATTCTTAGAGAAGATTAAGACATTCTTGATTACGGCCGACTTCTTTTTGGGTAGGTCTCATAGGCCTCCCTTACGACGTTAGTTGACCTTGCATTAGGAGTGGTGGGAAAAACGTCGATGAGGTAACGAAGCTTACCATCACCTTTGGTGGCTAGGCGAAGTTGACCATTCCAATCCGCGAAATTAATTAGAACAATTATTTTCGAATTTGCATTGATCCATAAAGGATCTATGCCATGATACGGTGGTGAGTTGTGGTGCGGGAGGTCGAACCTCGTTATCGTTTGCTGACATTGCGAATAAATAAGTTTGACTACAAAATAGGGAATGAAAGAAACATCAACATTTATCGTTTTAAATACTTGTAAATATTTTAAACAAGTTTGACATTTATATAATGACCTCTATCCAATTACATAAATGATTCCAAGACCCAAATCCTATATTAACTCGGGTTTATGTGAGCCATGGACTCCACGACGTTTATTAATATTACTTGGTGGGTTAACTCTTTAACCGATTCTACAATTAGAATTCTTGGTCGATGAAATACTTATTGTCATCTTTAGCCCGGAACACATGGGCCATGGACCCTAATTTTTCCGTAGAGTTCAACCAAATTTCGATGCAATAACGATTTATTGCCCCACTTACCCAACGTAATAAGTTTAGCACCTCGGTGAGCTAAACCTACTTCCTTATGAAATTGAGATTCATGGGTTCAGGCTAAATCTCAATTAATAAATATAAAGGTTAAGTCAATTTATTATCTATCTCCTTTAAGTGAACAAAATTGGTGATCTATCGATAATTATAATTGACGCGGTCGATTACTCGATAAAATGCATGTGTTGTTTATATGGCGATTTGACATGCATGTAACATATAAATAAAATGCAAGCAATAAAACAAATTCCTAGTATGGCCTCCCTAGAAATAGAAAATCAAATAATCTATTTACAAGTTCGGAAACCAACTCCTATGGTCCCTTGAAATTCAATTGCACACCTCTCATGGACACCGTCTTTTTCGGAACGCCTTTCCGAATGCCTCCGTCTTTAGGAAACTCCGGTATTACAAATAATTACAAAAATATATAATAAAAAATTACATGACTTTCCTATTATACATTTGTAAAAATAAAATATTACAATAAAAGTGATACGAGATCACATTAAAATTACAACCGAATCAATATTCCCATACATTTCGCGTAATATCGATTAAAAACTAAAACCATACAAAGACAAATTACATAATTCAAAATTATATAAATCCAAAAATGACATTCATTCATTCAAAATGCAGCATAATTATATGTAAAAATCATGCAATATTAATGTGCCAAATAGCCCTAATAAAACTTATATCGTATATAAACCCGGTTTTATGGAAATGCGTGATAATAACCAATTAAAATCACAAAATAATACTTCAATCAAATTTAAGTCCAAGTAAATTATCATAAATATTTTAGGACTCAAAAATTAGTCTCTACTAATTACTTGGCAATCATTCAACTCGGTTTTGCATTATTGCTCGGTTTTGACCCTTATTAACATAACTTTTATGTAATAATTCCAAATTAAATTACAATAATTCATAAATTGAAAATTAAAATTTTATACATTCTAAAACATTTCCAGGAACATCATCATGTCAAATTTGGGGCAAAAATTTTCGAATTGCTTTAGAGAAAAATATAGTTGCCTTTAATTGATTTTATCCAATAAAATACTAAAATCACACGAAAATTAATCTAATTAATTTCAACTTATACATCTGATATGTAAAATATTTATGCAACTTTTGATAATTTTTTCATGCCATAAAATTCGTTTTAGCTTTTTATGCTAAATTAATCACTATCTATGCATTTTTAACCATTAAAAATCATAAATCATGCAAAATAAATCATATTTATCTCAAATTTTATATAAAGTAGTAAAAATATGCATGTGATATCATACTAAAATTTCATGGCCATATTTTAATTTTAACAATTTGTAGTCATAAAAAGTTCATTTTACTCATTAAAATGTGTTTATTTAACCAAAAATCATTAAACCAAGCAATAATCTTCCATAAATCATAAAAATGACCCAAAAAGATTTTATGACCAGGAGGTATTTTATGCATAAACATTTCGTGACTTTATCATATAAATCACAAATTTATAGTTTTATTTAGTTACTTTAACTCGTAAAAACTTATAAAACCAATTTGCATGCAACATCCATATGCTCTGATACCAATTGTTAGCTTCATATACCTACTCATAAGAGACTCTTCTTATGATATACTAATTAGCTCTTTAATTAGTTTCTAAGATCTAGTGCATGGAAATAAATAAAATAAAGATAAGAAGAAAATTGTTCCTCACAATGCTTTTGGCCGATATGGGCACAAGAATAGGACACCTTCCTATCCTTGTTCTTGAGCTAAATCACTATAGGATGAACTTCTTGAAGCTTCAAGTGTAGAAGCACTACTCTTAGTTGCACCTAGACTATCCCAAAATCACCTCTTATCTTATATTACTAGATAATATAAGAGGCTCCCTTATATCAAATATATTGTTACTACTACTAGCTAGTAATATTATGAGTATATATGTGAGAACTTTGAATTAAAATAACTTCCCTAAGTTATTATGTTAGAGAGATGGTTGTAATCCCAACATGAGCATGAATGAATGAAATATATTGAGAACTACTTCTCTTTTCTTTTGCATAGGGGTCGGCGGCATTGAGCATGGGAAGGGGACAAGCATGCTTGCTTTTCCTCTTACCCAAATGACTAGGGTATGCAATAGGTATTAGTGTGTCATAAAGTTGTTTTATCTCATAAAACAATAAACTAATCACCATCCTAATTCTCCTCAGCAAAATCGGTCCCCATGAGATAAAATGGACTTCCATTTTATCTTTTACATTTTGTCATTTGTCATATGTGTAACATGTGGCAAGTTGAATGTAATTGTGCTTATAAAAGTATATTTAACTAATTAAATATAATCTTATAATAAATAAATTACACTTAACATTTTAAGTAATAATTTGTAATTACATGTATGTAAAATGGATCATGTCACATATTTGTTAATATAATATACAACTTATTGTAATTACAATTAACCAATCACTCTTATCTCTAATTTTTCATAAACGTTATTCAACTTTGGTAATATAAAATTTAATTATCATTATGTATCTTATTTAATCATATTACAATAAGATACAATTCTCATATATAATTTGAACTCGTTCAATTAAGGGATTAATTAATATTTATCACTATACAATTAATTAACTTTCATGATTAGGGAATCGTCCTTTCGGTCTGACCTTAAGGGATCAACTGATCACCACCGTCATACGACAGTAACGTCAAACTCTAGTAAGCCAAGCCCTACCGATTAATGTGGATCAGTTGACTATAATCTTAATCATCCCTTTGTATTCTTGTTATTAAAATTTAATTACGTGATCGCACTATTTTTTAGAACACTTACTCCAACAATGCCGTCATGGGTCTAGCTATTTTCGAGAAGTCCTTCACGAACCTCATATAATACCCAACTAAACCTAGAAAACTTCTTACCTCAACCACATTCTTTGGTGCCTCCCAGTTAGACACCGCCTCAATCTTACTCGGATCCACCATTACCCCTTCCTTTGATATCACGGGTCCTAAGAAGACCACCTTCTCTAACTAGAATTCACACTTAGAAAATTTGGTATACAACTGATTATCTCTCAAGGTCTGCAACACGATCCTCAGATGCTTCGCATGCTCCTCCTTAGTATTAGAATAGACCAGGATGTCGTCAATGAATACTGATAAGGGTAAAGTCGCGTCACCTTAATCAAAGTTAACCTAAATCACTACTAACTAATAGTCAGCGGTAAGCAAGGTATCAAATCCACAGGGAGGCGGTAGTATTCTAATCTATCAAACTAGGTTTGTATCTATAGTAACAATTTTGGGGTTTTGAGATTTGGGTTCTAAACTAATAGAAAACAATAACAATAAATAGCAAACAATAGGAATAAAAGATTGAAATCAATAAGATTAAAAGTTTAGGGTCACAGGTTCACTAGGATTATTATTCAGGGGTAAGGGTGTAATAAACTATCATGGAATAAAGTTATCTAAGGTCACAAGATTGGTCGATTCAATTATGCCCTTTAGATCTACAATTTAACATGCGATCGCTATCATTAAACGAGTTCTATTCAATTATCGTAGCCTATCTTAGTCTTAACCCGGTCGGTGTTAATCCTAATTCGCGAGACTAGTTAATTAATCCTGACCAGTAATCAAACAACTAGAATTAAAATGATAATAAAACGATAAGCATGCAATTGCAATTCAATTAATTAGTCTACTCCTTTCCTACAATCCTAGATCCCCTTTCAACCCTAGAAAGAAATTTAGTTACTCATAACAATATTAATAACAACGATAATAAATAAAGCAAACATGATTAACAACAATGAAAGGATTGACAAAGAATAATTAAAGAACTAGAAGGTAACTAATTAAATAACGAAGAAGATTAAAGAATACCGATTACAAACTTGAACTAAAGACAATAGTCTTGATGATAAAATCCAGAGGCAAAGCAAAGAAAACTTGAGTTTCTAATATTAAAGCATCCAATATTAAAGCATCTAATATTAAAGCATCTAATATTAAAGCATGTCTAATTATGAAAGACGAGCTTTCCTTTTATAATACAAATCTAATAAATTAGGTTAAACTAGTTTAGGAAAATCGAAAAGCCGTCAGAATATTGGGTTGCTCGATCGAGCAAGAGGCTTCTGCTTGATCGAGCATGACAACAGTACGACTCGATCGAGCAAACAACCTTGCTCGATCGAGCATCCTTCATTTTGGCTTGTTTCTTCGATTTTCTTCATTCCTTCTCTTTCGTTCTCGATTTTCGTGCCTAACCTTCTACGATCCGACTCCGCCATGCTCCATATCTACTCAAAAAGCTCCAAATGCATCCAATCTGCATTAAAACATAATAGAAGCGGCAGAATCGATATTCTAGCTAAAATAGCGTAGAAATAAGCAAGGAAAGACGGTAAATCGAGTTATATGTAACTAAGGGGAGCATAAAATATGTGTATAAATAGTGATCATCAAATACCACCACGAACATGTCCAAATATGGACTGAAACTCATCCTAACATCTTGTACTTGAAGGTGAGTAGTAGGCAGGTCTAATCCCCAAGGTCTTACAGCCTCTTAATTGACATTGTGCAAGAAGACAATCCGGAGCGGTTGTTTCATGCTTTATGTTTTCTTTTTCTAGTATGTAATCTGTTGTATTTGGTAGTTGGACTTGTAATTGTTTGTGAGCCACTAGATGATGTTTGAACATTCAAGATTGTAATCCCTTGGCCTATATAAAGGCTTGTATTGTAACATAGCAAATCAGATTAAATTTGAATGAAAACACAAAAACTGAAACCTTGTTTCTGTTTACAACTCTTGGATCTGTGCTTGAGTATATTCTTTGCTAAGTGTTGAGATTTGTGGCCTTAACACATTGGTATGTGATGGTGTTGAGTCACACCCTCTACTCATTGGTTGTGTTCTTTGGAAGAGTACTATCTTTATTCTTATTTACTTAAGCAGTTAGTCATTATACATAAGCAAACTTGTGTGTGTATGAATCAAAGCAAAACTATACTCTTTTCACTTCATTTCTGAGTAGTTTCACTTCAAGAACAATCTAATACGTAGCGAGCCAGTTGGGATTGCTCTTGAGCGTTAATTGATTTGAGACGACGTTAACTTTGTCTTAAGATTAATATATGAGTTTTATTTGCAATTTATTTAAACCTAGATAAAAGATCAAAGTGAAGTGGTCAGACTATGGTTGTTCTTACCCTGTGTTTATTCATTTTACGTAATTACAAATTCAATTACTCTAAAATATTCTAGATAACTTTATTATCAATTAAATAGTGTATAATCTATCTCCTCAAGGAATGGATACTACTTTTCATACTAAGACTAGTGTTTTATAAAATAATACAACTCGATTCGTGGAAAAAAATCTGTTTTCATTAAAATATCAAAATAATATAATTAGTTGTTCGATTAGTTTTGTCTTTTCAAATATGTTCTCAAATCAAAATATAGTAAAGGATTAAAAAACTGAGAAATTAATTGTTTTCCATTTAAAATCTCTAAGTATAATACACTGAAAAGTAACCTCTATACATACCGTGCTTGTATTGTACGGGTTCTATACTAGTATAGATAAAGAGATTACTTGTAAGAAACAATGAAATTTCTACTGTCATTTTGGCTAATGCCACAAAAATGTAATGCAGTTGGGAGCTAGGTAGCACCAAAACGGACAAAGACAAGGACACAGACACGTGATACGACATTCCATGAAATTTAGGACACGGAACACGTTATTTAAATTTAACAAGATATATATTTTATAGTTATAAATAACGTATAATTTTATTTTTTATTAGTATTTGATACTCCCTCCTATTCTCAATAACATTCCCCCTTTCTATTTTCGTCTATTCACAATATTTTCCCTATTTCCTTTTTTGGTAAGTGTTTGTGTGGTACAAATTTAATTGTATGGCGGGGTAGTGTATTTGTGTGGTCCAAATTTAATTATATGGTGGGGTAGTGTGTTTTCGGGGAAGGTTATTGAGAATAGGAGGGAGTATTAAATGTAAATAATTAAAGGTAAAATTTGACTTTCACTATAATTCATTAACATTTCTCATCTAAACTCATCTACTAATCAATCTCTATTAGTGTTTTGACCTCTCATTCTTTGTTTATAGATGTCCGTATGTCGGATACGAAACGATTGGTTAGGAGGAGTGTCCGTACTACCAGAATATGGGAATGTGACTTAAAGTCGTGGCAATATGTAGGGTTGAGCAAAACCGGTTATCCGCTCCGGTTTGTAAAACCGGAGCGGATAACCGGTTTTAAAAATCACTTTTTTGCAAAACCGGATCCGAACCGGTTTTTTTCGGTTAACCGGTTTTTTTAAAATTTTAAAAACGATACCGAAAACCGGTTTATCCGCACCGGTTTCGTAACCGGTTTTCATCATTCTAAATAATAACCCTATTTTAGTTCAACTTTTTTATTGATTTAATGACTTACTTTTTTACCGATTTCTTAAAACTTGAAAAATGAAATGGGGATTTGGGATTTTTTTTTGTTTGGACCGATTATTTGCTTAAAAAATTGAGTATTTTCTTTTTTTTTTTGTAAAAAAAATAAACCGGTTCAAAAACCGGTATCCGGTTTGAATTTTATATGACCCAAATCCGCTCCGGTTTTTCAACAAAAAAAACCGGTTCGGATACCGAACCGAAAAAAAAACCGGAAATCCGGAGTCCATTTTTCGGTTTTCGGTTCGGTTTCGGTTAAAAATTTTGGTTCGGACTTTTTTGCTCAGCCCTAGCAATATGGGCACTCTAGTTTAGCAAGCATGAGGATTATGGTCCATTCTCCAAGTTACCCTGCCCAAATAAAGCCCGTCCCCGTAAATGAAGTCCAATTCTCTAAAATATTCCCAACAGGAAAATACTGAGGAAGCAAATACTCGTAAAATCTAGAAAGCTACTGAAATGAATCAGCATCCACAACCACAATTATAGGGAGAGAGAGAAGATTAAGTTACGAAACTGATTTTAGGTGAGAATGATAGCAGCAATTACAGTTAGCAATTTAGTTATTCTTAAAAACACAAATTCAAACCCGAGAAGAAGAAATTCAAGGCTAAGGGTATCTAGTAACTGCGGTTTCAGCAGCCATTATCAGTATTTGCAGTTGTTTAGCAACCCAAAGTCTGATTTCCTTTGTAGGCTCAGCAGTGATACAGATTCTGGGCCTCAACCCTCCATTCTTTCCGTATGTTTTCTGCTCAAACATTTCTTACTCCCACCCTTTCAGTTTCCGTATGTACTGGTGTTAATGTGTTATCATGGACTATATAAGATTCATCTTGTTAAACTCGCAAATTATATACAAGGTTTATTGTTTTCAATGGGTTTCAGGATGTAAACTCGTCACTTACTACCTTGTCAAGCACTAGTGAAACATATGTGCCAGTGATGGTTAGAATGCTGGGCCTGGACAATGATCCTCGTGACCGAGAACAGGCAGTTATTGCGCTTTGGAAATACTCACTTGGAGGAAGGAATTATGTTGATAATATTATCAAGTTTCGTGGTTGTGTTAATCTCATTGTAAATCTTTTGACGTCTCAATCAAACCGTTCCTGTGAAGCAGCTGCTGGCCTTTTACGAACAATATCTACAGTTAATTCATACAGAGATATAGTCGCCCAAAGTGGGGCTATTGAGGAGACAACTGCTTTACTTAGTAGACCTTCCTTGACTTCTGAGGTACAACCAAATTCAGTCGTTTTGTTTTGACATTCAAGTCATCTATGTAATCACCACACGTTTGCAGGTGAATGAACAAAGTCTCAGTATGCTGTGGAACCTGTCTGCAGATGACAAGATTGGACTAAAAATAGCAAACGCATCTATTTTGCCTTTACTTGTTAAATATTTGGACGACAAGGATATCAAGACTGCTGAGGCAGCTGGTGGCGTGTTAGCAAACTTGGCCTTGAACGCCTCTAATCATAGAATTTTGGTTCAAGTAGAAGTTATTCCTAAATTGGTGAGACTTTCCTTGATTTTTTGTGTATGAGCCATTCTGCATACTGATGTTACCTGTAGTTCTGTGTTAGAATTACTATTTACGGAGGAGTCTAAATGTAGGAATGCATATACGAATACTTGGTTATGAATAAGATGTTTCTGAGCTAAAATGCTGTAATTGGGGCACACTAGTAGGCGGATCACCAGTACATGTCTTGAGTTAAATGTTTCCTTTTACTTAGATGGTGACCCTTTGTTTAGATAATGTAGTTGGAGGGCTTTAGATTGTTACCCTTTACTTTAGATGGATGAATTTGGAGGTAAAGAACCTTAGATAGTTACCCTTTACCAGCTTGGAGGATCGGCACTATAGTTTCTCTTGCTTTTGGCACCATATCCAAGGAAGGGAGGGGGGGGTGAGAGAGAGATTTTGAACCATAGAAAAAGACAATATCCTGAATTTGCACAATTTTGTAAAAAATGATGAGAGTACTTATGTCAATTTTCATGCAACAACGTACCAATCATTAAAATAGCAAGTACTGATTTTCACACCCTAAATAAAAAATAGATAATATTGAACGAGACAGGGGGGGAGTATGAACTGAAAAAAATTGACTTAGAGGGAGGCAGATTAAAAGGTTGTTGCTGACCGGAACGATCCCACTAAATCAGCCCATGGTCTTAACCCGTATCTAACTTTTCTTTGTACTAAAAAAATTCTTTATCTTGATGGAGTTTTTACGTCCAGCTAATTAAAGGCACCAACAAAACTAAGAGCCAATATAAAAATTATGCAAAGAAATATAACACTGAGTATAGTTCTTTTTCAGCTTTTTTTTTTTTTTTGTAGAATACATTTTCTTTCAGAAGTTTCTCCTATGTTCTCAATGTTCGCTTATCCTTTATATTATGAAGAGGATCCTTTTTTTCAGCAACACCCCTCAGCTAGTAATGTTTCTCAGGGCTACCTTTTTAGTTTCTATAAAATTCAAGCCAGTTTTTCTTGCAAAAATATATTGCTGCAAACATTCTGCACTCTCAACTGTGCTATTCTACTATAAAGGTTTGTAGCATATATCCTGAAAGCCCTATGCATTTTGCTTTGTTTTTCATGAACTAGTCAATGGCTGTCCCGTTTTCAACTTTCAATTGACGGTCAGTTGGACACTAGCTCTGTTATCATGTTGGAGAAAGTTATCTACATTTTATTACCCTTTACTTTGTGGAGTTTCTATGAGGGCTTTGGAGTTTGGATGATGCTGATAACACTTTAACACGTATGGTTTGTGTACCCTTCAACAAAGGGTTTGAACTTGTGGTTGTCAATGCTCATCTTTGAAAGTTGTATCTTTCGTGTCTTTCTTGAGGTGATGAACTATTTATGAAAAGTATTACCATTATTTTTCAATGGCAGGCCAAGTTTATAACATGTGAAACTGAAGCATCTAAAGTTCTAAAGAAAGAGGCACGGAATGCTCTACTTGAGCTTGCTACAGATAATTATTACAGGATTCTTATCATGGAGGAAGGCTTGGTTTTTGTACCTTTGGTTGGTGCAGGTGCTTATGCATCTTATAAGCCAGCCTTGCATTCGTGGCCTTCATTACCTGATGGTACTGAGCTTAGAAGGAGTACGAGGAGTTCCTCAAGATATGGTGCTTCTGAGTTACTCATTGGGTTAAATGTGGAAGAGAACAGTGATAATATAGACCAATTGAAGATGGATGCAATAGTCGGGCGAACGAGACAACAATTTTTAGCTCGCATTGGGGCCATAGAAAAAGAAGATGAGAGAAAATCAAATGCAAAATCTTCTACTACTCATCGTACATTATTGCCGTGGAGAGATGGTATTGCACGTTTGGCTCTGATTCTTGAGTTAGAAGATGAAGTAGCTATCTTGAGAGCTGCAGATGCCATTTCTGCTGCATCTATAAATGAAACCATACGCATCTTATTCAAGGAAGCAGGAGTTGTTCAGCGTCTAATCTACCTTTTAAGGCACAATAGCAGTGCAGTTAAGTCAGCAGTTGCAAATGCACTGGATAATCTTTCCGTCAGGTATGGTGTGGTTTTTTGCACTGCAGCTCTGACATAGTGTTGTTTATACAAGGTCACTGGTTAGACTTTGTCTAATAATTTACTAATCCATGACATTCTCTTGTTGGGGTATTTGAGTTTTAATGTATAAACAAAAGGATTTATGTAAGAGATTGACTAATTATTTATGAGTGATTACAACCTGATTTAATCAACGATGTAATATGATGAATTTTCAGACCTTAAAGCCTCATCATTTTAAGAGAGAATTGAATATAAATACATAAACTATGAAACACTATACTGGACTCTTACAAATGGTATCGGTGAACCAATTAAAATTGACACTCAATCAGTCAACCTACATTTCCATGTTGGTTAACTCTATAACTCAGAAACACTTCAATCTACAGCTAAGCCCTTTTATAATGGTATAGTATCATAGGATGTTTAACCTTTGAACTTGTAAAAAGTACTCCCTCCAAGTCTCTCCTTTATTCCCCCTTTCCTTGTTCATTCAAGTCACCTTTTCTTCCCTTTTTCTTTTTTCGGAAACTTTTGTGCGGTTCAAATACAATTGCATGGGAGGGGATGATGGGAAATGGGATAGAGTCAAAGACACAACCAGATAAGGCTTGGAACGCGTGAACAAGAATGGGCAACAAAGGAACACGAAGCAGCTAATTTGGGTCCAAGTTCGAGACAAATAAAGAAATCAAAGTCCTACGAGTATTGGGATTAGAATGACCCCCCCTAACTCGATTAGGAATGACAAGACTTTCCTAGTTCTCGTAGAAGTAGATTTTTTATTTCCTAATTGTAGTAGAAGTATTTATTTTCCTAGCTGCAATGGAAGTATGGTTCCCTAATTTTAGTTAAGATAAGAATAAAGCAATTTGGATTGCCCTAAGAGTCGTCCTTCACACGACTAGAATAGGAAATCAGTTTAGGGAGTCATTGTAATTGTTTTTAGCAATCGACTTCTAATAATAAGCAACAACTTTGTGGTTTACAATTGAGTGAACACGGATCGACGAGTCTCGTTCCAAAAACCATTTTGTTTGACGCGTTTTCAAACCTTCACACGAGTAGCAATCAGTAGGTCTTGGTTGTTCTCACCATTGTTCGAATTATAGGTTTAGTTCGAGCAAATATCCCATTGTTTTGAGATCTTTGACGGATTTCAAAGCAATATATCCCTTATTTCATTATTGTTCTTTATTCTTTTAAAGTGCTTCCGCTAAATTTTCGTATTAGGTTGTGTGTTTAGTGTGGTCCAAGTTTATTTCCTTAATTATTGTGCCCAAAAGAAAAGGGAAGAAATGAGGACTTGGATGGAGTATTTGATTGGTAGAACCCTCTTTGATACACATAGTTAGAAAAAGAAAAACGGATTATTCTTGTATTCTTTTTTGCTATGTACAATGTAGAACATCTTTTGGAGGTTATTTCCCAGTTAAATGTGAAAACGCTGTGAAAAATCAAAAATCTACACAGCTCTTGAGAGCAGGAGAAAGCAGCATAAAAAACAGTTCTTTCAAAACCAAATAATCAGTATCGGTCAAAACAATCATACCCTCAGACACAAGATAACACATATTGAGCAGTACTATAAATATTCACTTGATCTCTCACCTGCAACATGGGAGTAGGTGAGCACTGTGGAATGAATTGTTGTGTGGAAAGAAAGTGTCAACCACAATTTGATAGCTGATTGGAAACGAGTGGAAAGTTTTATTGAAACATGTTGAAAAATGTCGAAATCCGAAAGTATTACTAATGAAAAAAGTTGAAAATTGTGATTTATTACTCAAGGATATGGGAATGAAATAGCTACCCCAACTCTTTCCAATCTAACTCTTTTTCTCATAAGAGTAAAAAATAGCTTGAAATACATAAAGTCTAGAAAATGGGTGTGTGAAGGAGCATTTAGTAAGATTTATAATAAATTTAACTCTTATTTCTCCAAAATCTTTCGATGTTTTACTTTACAAAATTTTAAATGCTTCAAATCTGTAAGAAGCTATAAATATGTCAAATTTAGTACTTTCAGGATACCTTTTTTTTTGTTATGATTATGAGTGTCTTGGACTCTCCTGTGAACTGTAATCTGTAAGGATATTTTAGACTACTATAAAACAATAGCAGTGAAGACTGACTAAAAACTCAATTGAAACTAAGGTTAAAGAGTGATCTTGTCAAAGCTCAAAGCCAATGACTAAGATTTGTGATATTCCACACTTCCAGCACACAACAAGGAAGATTTCTAAAGCACACAACCAAGAGTTGATTTTCAGAAACTATGTTTCAATCTCATGTATAATCTGTTTTCTTACAACAAGTCCCTTGGTTTATATAGACCTTGGGATTACGTCTTGGACGTACAAATTATGATATAAGGGCCTTAGTTTTGTCAAGAAAGAAGACATTCTGTCACAAAAGAAGACAAGTATAACAGCTATCTTGCCTTTACACACAACTGAATAAAAACAACAGGAAACGCTGCAGCAGTCCCTTGTTTGCTAGCTCAGGCAATTAAGTGGAAGTAGGAACTGGACAAGGCTGGTAGTTTGGTAGTTGCCTCGTTTTTGAGCCTTCCTAAAGGAGTGTAGGACCAAACGGATCCCTCATAAGTCACCTAGAGCTCGCCTGATGTGGCCTGGCCAAAAGAGGAAAGGAGAAAGCAGATGCACATGCTAAGCTGACCATGGACCTTCCCTGAGCTGCTGTTTTGATCCTTAAGCTAACTTATGGACCTTTTGGAATTGGCCTTAAATATCCTAGACAAAGTTTTTCCTTAGGTCCTAATCAAGCAAGGTTAAGTGATAAACCCTCATGATTCTGAACAGGAGGGATCCACCTTGAACCTGGTTCTTGCTGTAGGGCCTGTACTGGCTATAGGGGTTGTCTGAAATCCTGTTGCACTTCGCATCCATATTCAAATCTTGGATAGAGTCCACATCTCCAAACAATTATTTCATGCACGGAGTTCGGCACTAGGATATGTATTCGTATTTGGCAGCCATACCCAAGTTTGAGTAACATAGCCGATCACATGATAGTAGGATCATGAGATTTTACCTCGGAATCTAAGGAATAGCGGTGAAAAAAATTAAAATGTATTTTACATTCATCCATTTTAGGTTCTATCATAAAGAATAGTTGTCTTTGTACGGATTTTGTAGGCCAGGAGGAGAGTAGATATAGAAAAACTAACCATTTTCTACGTTGCATACTAGCATTTAAGCTTCTGATGTGTATTAGTCATGTTGATAATTGCATTTTTAACTCCTATAGGATGGCATTTCATATTTGATTGTTTAGAAATTCTCAGGTGAACTACTTTTCACCGTAATTCGTGAAAGAAAAAGTTGCTTCAAAAGCTCCTCTATGCTCGTTAATGTATGGATATCCTGGTGCGCTTATTACTTACCTCAAGAGAAGAGAGCTTAGATAGCTTGGTGCATTCGGACAGAGCATTGTCTTACTATGAAAAAAGTTATGATGTGAAAGGAACACACTTCTTTTCTTTGAGGAAAACAAAGAAAGAAACACACTTCTAATTTTGATGTGGCAGTTATAGATACGAGGAGGCTCTATTAGGTTGGATGACTTGGACCTGACAATATGTGATCCTTACGCATCAGAATCCCACTTAACTTTCATTATTTTGCACTTGCACTTAAAAATTCAATTAATTTGGACTAATGCCTGAAGGTGTAATCACTTGGCCCTTTTTTTTAATTATTATTATTTGGATACATGATAAAATCTAAAGTAAATCCCCAAGAGGGAAAGTACTGTAAAAAGAATGCCCACCAAGATGGTTATATACATTTTTTTATGTTCCCGCTTTCTTGGCCGTTTAGAGCATGGATTAGCGTTATGTCATTCTTACCAGTGATCCCCCATCCCGTCCTTGAAAGGAATTCCCATATTTTTTTCATTATTTAGTTTGTTTTCATCCGGTGCCTCACTTTGTATTTCTTTTTCTTTCTCTAACCTGAAGTGTCACAACTTCTTGATGGAATATTGGTTGTCCACTAATGCGTATGAGTATCAGGGTTGTAAACTAGTTGTTGCTCCAAATTCTGATCCTTATTAGCTTTTCATCCTAATACTTTCTATGCTGCTGGTAGTGCTTGATTTCCGACCATATATTCTCCTTCACGCAGTAATCGTCTTTGCGAGACAATGGAGATGGAAGGTGTTGCACAGATATTGATCGATGTGCTGAAGGACCCGGAAACATCTGGAACTTTGGTAGAAAAGGTTAGCAGTTAAATATGTGACTTTTGCCTTGCATTGATACAGATTTATGCGTGTGTCGTACAATAATTCTTGGGTGTTTCTAACATGATATAACTTGTACTGTAAACTGCAGAGCGTGAGCATTCTTGCAAGGATATTTGATCCTGACAAACAGATGAAGTTTAAGGTTAGTTCATACTCATTTAGTTCCATTGCTTGTTTTTCTAGCGTACATGTTTGTTTCATATCGTGCCGTTTTACTTTATGAGAATTCCTTCTTTGCAGTTTAACTATGGTCCTGTCAATGGGAAGATGGTGGACACGTAAGTACTGACTGTATGGAAACATATGTTTCATATTTGAAGTGAAAAATATATTCTGATTACTGATCAATAAAAAAATCTAATAAAGCCACGTGTGACTCTGCGTATGAGTCTTAGGTCTAAATTCCAGAGACAATCACTCTGCACACATCCCCATTAGAACCATGACTGGAAAACTAGAGTGTATTTTTAAAGGCCTTTTTGCCCTTGCGAGATTCTGATGGCTGGAGTGCTGGACTGTTGTTGGAGTAAGACTTCCAAATTAAACTTTTGCCCACCGTAATTATGTTAACAACATGGTAAGGAAATTATTTCCGCCACTAGAGTCACTCTAGTTCCTAAAGTCCCCTTTTTTATGTCATCGCCCTTCCATGCAATCATCACTCGGTAAAAGTGTTGCGGTACAAACTTTTTTTTTTTTTTTGTTAATTTTTTTTTTTTTGCATGAAGTTGTTATTTGGAGAGGGGAGGGGAAGAGGAAGGAGGGATGTGAAAGGGAGGGGAGGGAGAATGTAGGAGGTGACTTTCCCTCCAAATATTTCCTTTGTTGGAGGGCAAAATAATTTGGCTTGGAGGAGGGAAATAGTTCTCTCTCCTCCAAATCCCTCCACTTCATTTTGCTAACCAAACAAAGATTTTTCATCCATCCAAATCCCTTCCCTCCATTTCCCTCGTAAGCTCTCTTATCCAAATGCACCCATAGAGTACCTGTATATCAAAATGAAATAAGAGAAGGGACATAAAAGCACTTCGCCTAAAAAGATTGTTATAACTTGTCTATTTACTTTATACTCTCCTTGGACTCATGCCCAAACGATTTTTGAGGCATTGTTGTTGTTGTTACCTTGTCTTTACTTTATACTAAAAAGATTGTTACACCTTGTCTATTTACTTTATATATTTATTTTATTTTCTGTTTTTGTACAAAACTGATTTTGTGTGCATTATTGGACTCATGCCCCAATGATTTCGAACGATGATTCATGTCGTCGTCATCAAAACATTTGAATCCGAATGTTTACTCTCCATAGCACTCTCTCTAATGTCATGGTTTTTCTAATCCCCAAACAACTCATTGTTTCCAATCACCTTAATCCATATTTGTTTCGGCATTTCCATTTCCATGTCCGTGACAATCTTATCGTTTCCCGTACAGTTGTTTATCGAAGTTTATGATGCTGTCATCCCATCCAATAGTTTATTGGAGTTTTTGTTTTATCGTGGCAGAATTTGGAATTGGAACTCGGTTTAATTCCTTTTCAATTCAACCTAGTTAGAATTTGAGTTTCTCAATTTCCTTCCAGATCTTATAGTGGTCATTTCAATTCAATTCTATTTTTAATCTTAAACTTTTTAAATAAGTCAATTTTATGTATAATCTACCTTTTATTTTAATGATTAATTCTTTACCCACACAACTTTTATTTTCTCATGAAATACATATTTCACCTTGACTCGAACCTGCCCTGGCCAATTCCAATTCTATGGGTTTCCCAATCATCATTCAGAAATTGAAATTCGAAATTAAATTCCACATGATTTATAAATAGTTTTATGTAATTTGATTTGGAGTTGAATTAGAACATTTTAATTTCAAAAACCGTTATCATGAAAATGAAATCATTTTCACGTTTGGAGACACTACCTTAATGTATTTGTTATACATTTTGGATTTATCATTGTTAAACAAGTTTTAACTTAGAATTTTGGGTTTTTCTACATTGTACTCTCGTGTGTTTTCGAATTCTACGTGAGACTCCTCGTTTTTTTTTTCAAAACTTCACTGGTACACCTAAACTTAATGAAAGCCTCTCAAAGTACCCAAAATGCACTAATGCGCCTCTTTTAAACGTTTTTATTATGCAGTTTTTGTTGATCTTTTGACAATAATTTGTCATAACGTTAACATAAATATCGTTTACTCAATCGTAAACATATTTTCCTTAAAAAAAGTAGCTGTTTAAAACTCGATTTTTTAGTAGTTTGGGTATTTTAAGTACTAGTATTTTACTAAATTTAGGGATACCAGTGATAATTTTAAAAAACGAGGGGTACTACGTAGAATTCGAAAACCACAGGGGTGCAGCGTAGAAAAACCCTACAATTTTTATTGACATGCATAAGTTTCTTGATCCTTTGTACTCTTTATCTGTCTTACCCTGACTCTCCGACAAGGTGTCGTGTTTGACACGTGTCGAGTGTCGGATACGGCTATTTTGTGCGAAGTTTTTAACTTTTTGGTCCAAAGTGAAGTGTTCAAGTGTTGGTGAAGTGTTGGTATCGTGTCGGACACAATAGGTGACAGACAATCAACACGGCATCTAAGTGAAGTGTCGGAGTAAGGTCCTTGTATAGTTATGGGTGTAAGGTTTTGTAGTAGTCTGAGACTCTTCAAAGCTGAGCCACTTTGGCTTCCATCTTTCAGTCTTATTAACGCGGAGAAGTTTACAGGAACAATGTGCTGGAATCTGCTCTAGTTGCTCGCCTTGCAACTGTGTTAGAAACTGGATCCTTTTATTTACAAGCACAAGCTGCATCAGTTCTTGAATATGTTACCATGGTTGAGCCATGTATGGACACCATCTTTGCGACACATATGGAATCTGGTCTGTTAGCCGTCTTTCAACAACATTTTCCAACAGGTATGGGAATTAGCCACTGTGAGGCCAGGCTATATTTTTTTTCCGTTAAATAGAGTTGCTCAAGCTTTGAGGTTGATGCAAATTGAATTTTCTTTTTGATTAAAATAAGGCACAAACTTGATTGGTGGCCAACTTCCTCAAAATTGAATTCTGAGGTTTGGGTAAACAAATATCCCTCACGGAGAATATGAAATATGAAAGGTAAACAAATGACTTGAGACAAAGGGAGTATTTATTTTTCAAAATCATTATGCACGACTACAGAAGAGAGTCCATTTTTTTGCTACCAAAATAGTGACGAAAAACAATATGCAAGACTACAAAAAGATTCTATTTTTGTTACCAAAATGGAGGCGAAAACACGAACGCAAATATCAGGTTTCTACAATAATAAAGCCTTAGGCCTAAAAGGTTGTTAGTAATATATCTGCATGCCCAACACTGCAGTATAACCACTCTTTTGCCTTCAACTTGTGGATGCTGATGAACTCCAGGAACCAAATCCTGCATTTCTTGAAGAAGCTGGTATCGCCATATCAGCAGCTTCAAAGTTGCTGACAAAACTAGTAGATTACCCACAGTTCCGTGACACTATCTGTTTCAACAAGTTCACAAATCTACTTCGAAAAATTCTCAAGTCTGATATCCCTCTTCGCCACAAAGACTGGGTTGCTGCCTGCTTAGTTAGACTGAGCTCATTCTCCACTCCATTCAAGAATTCAATTACAACAGAGATTACCCTTTACGAGACTATACCCCGTTTGATTGAACAAATTAAAACTTCACAGGCTGATGGGCAAGAGGCTGCAGTGGTTCAACTTAACCGGTTAGTTTCCGAAGGTGTCGAGGGTGCGACGCAAGCTGTTGTGTCTCATGGAGGGGTATGTCCGGTCGTTAAGTTGATAGAGCAGGGAAGTGACCGAGCCGTGGAAGCGGGATTAGCTATTCTTTACAACCTTAGCATGGACAATGAGAACCATACAGCAATATTAGCTGCTGGAGCAGTGCCTGTGCTAACTAGAATGGTGCGGTCACAGGCATCTTATTCTATGAAAGCGCTTCGTTTGTTGAGGAGGTTGCCTGTTTAGTTATGTAGAGCTTCTGGTAAATGCTTAGGGCACTTTCGTGCACTCGTATATGTCAATGTATTGATTTTCTGTGTAACCCTCCAGATTTTCAAACAATAAATTATTGAAAACAAAGTGATCCATCGAAAGCACGGAGTGATCCGAGCTATTACTCAAATTCTAACAAACTAAGTTTCAAGCCCGGGCGTTGCCCGGGTAATAATCGTTATAGTGACTTTTCAAAATTTATCATGAAGTTTTTCAAAAGGGTTTCTTTTTATCGACTATTTACAAATTCTTTGGTCGCGTTGTGTGAATAATACTCCGTACTAAAGAAGCGTTAGTAATGGGACATATTCGATTTTATACGAATTAGAAGCGTTTTGCGATTACACCCATATATTTATAATATTAATTTTCTAAGATAAATGAGCATTTGTCCGAAATAACTTTCGGTTCTTATAGTTTTAGTCTATGTACAATAATAGCAGTTGACATCACTCGACTCATTTTTGTGCCCCATCTCCTGTCCCACAACTTTTATAATGTGATTCATCCCTTAAATATTAAAATTGGCTGAAATTTATACCAAACAAATGAGGTGTCACAAGGATAAGGTAGTGGAACAGAAGACATGAGACAAAATGGAATAAAGAACCCTCTGTGACAACCCTCGCGAATGCGGAAATATAAAACATACAAGCATGTGAATTATATAGCGGAAATAGGTAGTTTTAAAAACCTTTATACATGCAAGTTAAATAAAACGAGGAGTGTCAAAATATTACAAACTAAATGCGGAAATACAACAAAGAGACGGAGTCTCTTACAATGTTAGCAAAGAACAAGTGTTTAGCAAAACTAGCTAATATCGTCTAAGA
>JAIUZE010066513.1:0-75183 GCA_022085475.1 Heliosperma pusillum | reverse complement strand
AACCTTCCTAGTCTCACCTACATACAATTAGATAATAAAAGATGAATATCATTCACCTTGAGAAAGACGGAATATTTAAAAAGCAAGAAAGACGGTAATTTTATTACCAATACGGATAGAGGAAGCTAAGAGGGGAAGAATAAGACGAACTTACGTGAATTTGAACAAGAAATGAAGGCGTAGCGATGATTCGAAGATGGATGAAAATGGAGGCAAGGTTTTGGGTTTCTTAGAGAAGAAGAAATGAATTTGAGTTGTGGGAAATGAATTAGGGTTAGGGTGAGGAAGGGAGTATATGAGGGAAAAAGTCAACGAAAGTCAAACTCGCCTTAAGACGGGATTCTCATGGAATCTCGCGGAAATTCCAAATACGAACTCGGAAATTCTAAATTCGACTCGGAACATCAAATTCTATATTAAAACTTAAATTTGCTGAAAAGTATCCGTAAAATATTTTCACTAGAAAAATAGGGTACATTTCCGGGTGTTACACGAGCAGCATGAAAGCGCACCTCAGGCGCTCCATGTGCACTTGATATTACAAATTGGAAAATGTCAATAATTAAATCTGATTTATTTTGTGTCATACCCTAAATATTAGATGACACTAGAAATCTGATTTAAATGTATTTATTCAAGTTATAGAAAAAGAGTTAGATGCCGGCCAAATTGCAGACTCCCGGGCTCCGCTCTTTTTATGCTCGAGTTGCTCAAGAGAAAGCACCTTTAATAACTAGCTTTTGAGAATATTTGCCTCTATATATAGGGTTCCCTCTATATATAGGGATCTCTCAGTGCGGAGGGAGGGAATCATGTCATATTATACTTGTTTTACCCAATTAACTACAAGTGCAATAATAAACAAATGTACCCATTTACGGTGTTGTACCTTCACATTTAATTCAACACCAAACATAGTGCTCCAAGCATTAACAAATTCCTATTATGCTCTACTATGCCAATTACGTTTCCATAAACATGACTTGTAGATTTCGAGTAATTTGTGACAAATTTTATTTAACTTAATGGTAAATTCCCAATTTACCCATTTGGCGACTTGAAATTATTAGTTTACTAGTTTTATACCCGTGCAAAATTGCACGGAATTTTGAATGGATATGTTATTTTATCGAGAAAAAACTAATGAAAAATACAATATATTTCTACATACAAATAAAACAAAATAAAGGAAAATATTAAGTTGTTATAAATGTATATGAAAATACAAAAATATCGAAAAAAATATACTCAAAATTGGTGATTTTATCATCTGTAGAAAAATGAAATAATAAAAAATTTGATTTCAAAAATTAAAGTTTAATCAACGTGATTTGTAGAAATTAATGTTGAAAACGTATATTAACGGCTTGAAAGTTGAAACCAAAACACTCTTAATAAAATTGAAACAATGTGTAGTGGGTAGGGTCCACCTAATTATTTCCTTAATTTGTAATAACCAATCACAATCCTCTAAATAACTTAGTTTTTATATATACTAGTTTTAAACCCGTGCAAATAATGCACAGGTCGTATTTACATGCGTAATTATTTGAAATGAACATATAAATGAGCGTTATTAAATGTGCAATATTGAGACGATATAAATAAGTTCATAGCTGAATATTCAAAGTACATATAATTTAAGTAACGATTTCTACTCCAACATCATAATACGATTTTCATCATTAACATAATTAACGTACAATTTAAAATAAGAAAAAAATGGTGTTCAAATCATGCGGTCATAATTTTTATTTTAAAAATAATCTTTATCAAAGTTAATTTTTTATCTTCATCACATAAACTAATTTTTTTTTGTAAAGAAAATCTACTTTTTTTTGTAACTTTTATTATAATAGTTTTATGTATGAATGTTACTCATATATTTAGGATGTATTTTGTAGGAATGTTTTGTTTGTAACTAATGAAAAACTAAGGAAATTAGAAATGGTAAGAGAGTTATATCATATTGGAGAATAAGAAAATAAGAGGTTATTGAGCAATTAAATGGGAACAATAAAACGTGGGTTTGACACTAAAAAAAGAGAGGTGATTTTCATACCTAAATTTAAGGAACCAATAGCAAAGGTTAAAGAGACTCTGCTTTTATATATAGAGGAGATAGAAGGATTTGTATTTTCATATATGAATTTGTATAGGTTTTTTTTTTGTATTTTTATTAGTGTAGTAGATTTAACATTATGAGGATTAAAATGTTAAGAGTATATTTTCGACAATAATTTATTTTGTGTCGAGGAGTATTTTTATCCCGAAATCGGGTTATTTTATTTATATACTAAAATTAATTTTTTATTTTTAGATTAATTTTATTTGTTAACTAAAATTAGATTGTATAAACAATAATTTGATCATGTTTTGGGTATTGTATAGAATTGAGTATGAATTAAATTTATCAAGTATTGTGTCTTAATCATATTAATAGAACAAAAAAATTGAGATTCTATATTATTTCTAGACTATAGAAATGCCGAGTTATAATACACGTTTTTTTTACTACATGTAGTAAATACGTATTAAACTTATATATCTAGATATGAGACATTTCTATACCAATCTTATTTATTAATTTCGGAGTCGTATGTATAGTGAAACAATGAGCCATAAATATGAAAATAGTGGGGTAATATTTATCCATCATAAATGTATAGCATATGGTTTTGTGAAATTTGATTAAATAAGAGTAAAAGTTGGAGGATAATAAGAGTTAATTAATTGTGGGGATGAAGTAGTACGTGGGTTACTAATCAATCAAGAAAAAAGAAGGTTAACTTTTCATTCCTAAAAATAAGTAACCAATGAAAAGGCTCTAAAAAACTTAACTTGACATAATTAAAAAAATTTCTTGTTTTTTAGCTCGTAGATTTCTAGTTTCGCTCGAGTAGAAGACATTATGACAAAAGTACTAGGGAGTATTTTCTTTTACTAGTTGTTACACCGCTCCCTAATGGTGCGACGTTCCATTTTCGCTAAGTTGTATACTTGATCATTGTAAACGTTTTCCTTGTATTTGACATTGTTGTTATATTGCCATTGTTGCATTTGACATTCGAAGCAAGACATTTACCGGTTAAATGTTGCAGTCGGTTCCCTATAACACCCTGTTCTGAAATATGGTGATGCGTTTTTTTAAACAGTTACCGTTTACAAATCGAGCGGACATTAAGACATTACAGTTGTTTCAATTCTCTCCACAAACATTCCTAAACTACCAGTTAAGGAACTTGAAATGCACGACTTAAAAGACCCATTTGTCTAAGATGAAAACATTTGAGATGACCATTTTTATACATAAAGATGACTCCTATTATATTGTTGTCTCTCTTATAGTCTTATATATAAATGGAATAACCCTATAAATTACTCATGCCTTTCATCAACGCTACCAAGTAGCTTCTCAACCTTTTGGAATAATATAATAATCTTCCTAAAAAGCTTGGAAGAAATTTTCAGCACATAATTCCATCACTTGAACAAATTTTAGTTCGACCGTTAATAATGTAAAAGCTCATTCTAAGCTAGCAGTTTAATTTTAAACTTTGAAAACTATGGTTTTAAATCATATATGTATATTTATATATGTATTTCAGGAAGCAAATTATGAAAGAAACGTTCAAGGAATCAAAGAAAATATGGTATTTGGCGGGACCATCATTTTTTACGTCCGTCTGTCAATACTCTCTCGGAGCCATAACTCAGACCTTCGCTGGCCAACTAAGTACGCTCGACCTCGCTACTATCTCGGTCGAGAACACTCTTATCGCCGGCTTTTGCTTTGGTATCTTAGTAAGCACATTTTCCCCTACATACTCGTCAAGTTATATTTCCATTTAGAATGACCCGTTCATTCAGTAAACTTCGATTTCTGATTAAATTTGTGCATATGAATGTGACGAGATCAGCTAGGTATGGGAAGTGCATTGGAGACACTATGTGGGCAAGCATTTGGTGCTGGAAAACAACACATGCTAGGAATTTACATGCAAAGATCATGGGTGATCCTTAACACAACTAGTTTAATCCTAACTTGTCTCTACATATTTGCCACCCCTCTTCTAAAGTTTATTGGACAAACGTCCGAAATCTCAGAGGTGGCTGGGAGATTCTCACTTCTCATGATCCCTCAGTTATTTGCTTACGCCATGAACTTCCCTACGGCCAAGTTCTTGCAGGCTCAAAGCAAGGTAATGGTGATGGCCGTGATTGCAGCAATCGCGCTAGTGCTCCACGCGTTTTTTAGTTGGTTGGTGATGGTGAAGCTCCGGTGGGGACTAGTGGGTGCCGCGGTGGTGTTGAATGGCTCCTGGTGGTTTATTGTGGTGGCTCAGCTGGGTTATGTGTTTAGTGGCCGATGTAAGGGGGCTTGGACCGGGTTCTCTATTAAGGCGTTTGAGAATCTATGGGGATTTGTTAGGTTGTCCATGGCTTCAGCTGTCATGCTTTGGTAATCCTTTTAGTCTTCTTTTTCCCAGTTATTCAATCTGGTATTATATTTGATAATGTTGTAACAAGTAAAGGTGGTGCATGTGTAGCTTAGAGGTCTGGTACTATATGGCACTGGTTCTATTTGCTGGGTATCTACACAATGCAAAAATATCAGTGGATGCCTTGTCAATATGGTGTGTGGCTTCTTCTTTATGTTGTGTCTTTTATGTACAAGTATGATGATAGTAAACTGTTTTGCAGCCTAAACTTACTGGGATGGACACTTATGGTCGCAATTGGATTCAATGCTGCAGTCAGGTTGGTCGCCTTTCTTCATCAAACTGTTTATTACAAAGCCAGATACGGAAATGTGGTTACTGGTTACTACTTATGTACATATGTTTTCTCAGCGTTCGAGTATCAAATGAACTCGGAGCAGCACGGCCACGAGTAGCAAAATTTTCTGTTGTAGTCGCTGTCATAACTTCGTTAATGATTGGCTTGCTCCTTTCGCTTGCCCTCCTTGCACTCCGAGCCCAATACCCATCCGTTTTTAGCAGCAGCAAGGAGGTCCAAGAACTCGTATATAACCTCACTCCATTTCTTGCGCTCACAATTGTTATCAACAGTATCCAGCCTGTTCTTTCAGGTCAGCCTCTCTTTCTTTCTTTCTCTTCGCGAATAAAGACCAGGCCAACAGGCTATGCGGTTACAAGTTATGTTGACAGGGTCCTGATTCTTAAAAATGCAGTGTAATTCTTACAAGTAGATAAACTCGATATGTATAACTTCATCATTTAAAATTGAATCATTTTCTTTCTTTCTTTCTTTCTTTTAGCGAATAAAGACCAGGCCAACAGGCTATGTGGGTAGGATTGGGTCTGGTAGTTTATGGCATTGACCCACCTCTGGGTCGAGTCAGTTTGGAGTATGTGGTTACAACTTACAAGTTAGGTTGCCAGGGTCCTGATCATTTCAAATTGTGTCATTTTCTGTCTCAGATATAGACATTTCTGGTCGTGTAGTTGCGGATTGGGTAAGTTTAGTTGATGCCTAGCTCTAATGATGTTCAAATCAAGTTCAACCGATCATGCCTAGCTCAAGGTGTATAGTCCGGGTCTAATTATGTTAGTTTTGGTATTCAAGATAACGTCCTCTAACTGGACTTGTATGCTAACTAACTTAGACACATGTGTGGATTTCAGGGGTGGCAATAGGAGCAGGGTGGCAGGGATTGGTGGCGTACGTGAACATTGGTTGTTATTATCTATTCGGCCTGCCTATAGGACTCGTCTTGGGTTACAAGCTCCACTTGGGTGTTAAGGTAGACTGCTCTATTTCGTCAACACCCTTCTAGCAATTTCATGGTGATTGCATTTCCTATAATTCTAATTATCTCTTAATTATGAAGATTTTGGTAATGCCATTGAGGCGTGATACGCTTCAATAACGGAGTTTAAGACCTATCGTCATCAAACCTACCATTGTGGAGCCTTTTACACTAAAACAAAATACCCGGATAATCTTGATAGGTAAAGTTGATAAAGAATAACTTTGTTATGTAGGGGATGTGGTATGGATTAATGGCTGGGACAACATTTCAAACCCTAGTCCTGTTCTTGATGACCTGCAGAACTAACTGGAATAAAGAGGTATGGAAAGCCATTTACACAGGCACTTCTATGAAATGCTTCTTTCAACCTGTCTTTATTAACCAATAACTTGAACGGTTTTACCTGGAATTTTATGCAGGCATCCATGGCCAAAGACCGGATAAAACAATGGGGAGGGCCCAGAGATGAAAATGATGTCAAGGAGGATGAGTTACGGGACGATATATACTAACCAAATCTTAACACATTCTCATACTCAAATCACGGATGACAGCATATCATTTGATACACATATAGTCTATGGAAACCTTATACTAGTACAGAGTATATACTATTGATGCATGTCTAAGCAGTGTATATATAGCCATACTTTCAGCAATTAGAAGACACAAAAGTACAATCCAGATCGATATGTTTTATTCATTTAAAGAGAGCGTTGATGATCTGTGTACGTAAGCGAAATTAAAATAAAGAACGATTATGCTGGGTTGAGGATCTAACTCGAACCTCGTGAGTTCGGTTCTTGTTGACTAAAGTTTGTCAAGACTTTGAGTCAATGGGTGTTTAAAACAAAACGAGAATTGAAAATACCGAAACCATAGAATTGTGATCAAAACTTGATTGTTTCTTTAGTTTTACTGCAAACCTGAATTTGAATGATAAGGACTGCAATCTATGCTATTTATAGAAAATTAAAACTACTATCAAACAAGATAAAGAAACACACTTCCTCATGTCTTGAGACTCCTTATTCGAGCCATATATATTACAGAGACTAATTTACTCCTTGGTACAATTGAACTTGTCTTTATTTTTTACACTTCAAGTAATTAACAAACTCGTACTAATTTTAGAAATTAACAACTACTCCGTATTTTACTCCTAGTCGAAATCGACTATCCCACACGGTTTTGTTGCACAATTAGGACTCCACTTCCTACTCCCTTACTTGTCTCTTGACTTCCACTTAGGTTCAAGTTGATTTACTTAGTGATGTCATCCTATAGGATCATCCCCTCCCCTTTGAAAGGAGTTAAAGCTATTCAATCATTGATTTAAGGGTACTAACTACTTGTGTACTCCGTAGCCTGTTGGATCAAACAAATTCATCAAGTATCTTTGACTTGGGAACAGAATGATCACAAAGTTGTAGACATTTCAGTTTGCACCTCCCAAAAACCACTCGATGATGACCGGACAAACATGTTTCAGTAGGTCTTGCTTAAGACGGGTCGAATCTTGCAACGGCTATTTTGTGAGAGGAAATGGGTAGAGGGGACAAGGTGGGCACCCCCATGTGCTCTCCACTCACCCTTGATGGGTATTTTGTGAGAGAATATGGTATCCGTCTTAAGCTTAAGACGGATACCTCCGTCTTAAATAAGAATTTGTGAACATGTTTAGTGTATACCGCGATTTATGACGTTTCGCAAGTCGGTTAATAAGTGATATATCGAACATTTATGTCAGCCCTTTTATTGTCATCTACGTGCCAATACGGTCGTTTGACATTGATTAAAGTCGATTCAAACCTCCGCTTAAAAAATTGTCTCCCTTCTTAGGATCATGTCGCATTCCGAGGCGGAATATCCTGGAAACATCATATCGATGAGCCAGTAGCAATGTCTAGAATTATCCAAAAGATAGAAAAAAGCGAATGGCGGAACACTCGCGTGCCAAATACGGAAATCCGAGGTCTCCATTTATAGTAGAATAGAATTGGAGACTGACAAAAATACGACACGGTGGTCTGCACCTCTTACAGGAGGCGTAGCACTGCGTGCGTCCCTTGGAAGAAGCGCACCACTTGGTAGCACAGATGATCGGGATGAAAGGCTTGTGGAGAGGAAATAAATTACCTAGGGTTATGTATGTATCTCATCTTAAATATTGTTTGTTTCTATGAAACCTTTCTCTTCTTTTTATTTATTGAATTTCCTTGTTTTACTTGTTACTAGATTTCATGCCCGTGCGATGCACGGGTTTACGTTAATGTCATTTTCGTAATTTTCTTATAACAGTTAACTTATAAAAATAAACTTTTGAAGTTTTAAGACTGTAATAAAATATACTCCGTAGTTTTTTAAAAAATCATATTGATATATTGATTCAACTTATTGTATTTTAAACATATGTTACCAACCTTGTCGGGACTCAAGTTATATTTGATCTATATTATGACTCGAAAAATGATTCAAAGTACCTAAGAATTAAGCTCTCTAAGACAATGTTTAAGAAACTCAAAAGATTTTGGGTTGATCACCGCACCTTATGCTAATTGTTCGATATAGGGCAATTCTACTATTTATAGTTATTAGTATATTCATCGCACATACATTGTTTTTCAATGTGGGATATATAACATACTAAGAATTACACAAAGTATATGCAAATAATATGATATTCTATACTGTAATGATAGCATTTTTTTTACCACGAATTTAATTATATTGTTTTCATAATTAATACAAAATTTTAAGAACTCTCTAAAACAATACTCTCTTCGTCTTAATCGTTTGTTTGCCTTTGACTAAAATACTCCTAAAAAAAAAGGCAAACAAATGACCGGGACGAAGGGAGTATTTGAGAGACTTAAATGACTTTGGATTCATCTCTAAGTTTCAGGGACGACTCTTATTTATAATCGCGTGATCATCCCAGCTTATGATATTTCTCCGATGTGGGACAATTCTTCTATTTATACATAATATATTCACCACACTTGATTACTTTTCAATGTGAGACAAATAACATATTTGGTAGTTACCATTAAAATTATTATATACGATACTTTCTAAATTAATTTTGATGATGTAAATTTCAGTAAGGTAGAAATAATAATACAAACTTTTAAGATATCTGAAAGATAATACTTGAGAGATTCAAAAGATTTTGGGTGAATATCTAAGTTGAAAGATGACTCATTTTCACTATAGTTTTTGTGAATTGAATGTAAAAAATTTTATATACAAATTATAAACACCACTTGAATATAATATAGGAAATGTATATTGAGATAAATAAAATATTTTTCACTTTATTTTTTAATGATATTTTCCTAAATTAATTTTTGATGAGGTAAGTTTCACTAATGTGGATACAAATTTTTAAGAGCTCTATAAGATAGTATTTAAGAGACTCAAAAGATTATGGGTTGATATCTAAGTTCCAAGGATGAATCTTATTTATAATTATAGGATCACCCTAACTTATGATAATTTTCTAATGTGGGACAATATACTATTTATACGTAATATATTTACTATACTTGTATTATATTTCAATGTGGGACAAATAACTTATTAAGTAGTACACCATAAAAATTATTACTTATATAGGATACTTTCCTAATTTTTCTAAATTAAGTTTGATGATGTAAATTTCACCATTGTGGAATTAATAATACAAAATTTTAAAGGTTCATTAAACCAATACTTAAGAGACTAAATGACTCCTATTTATAATCATACTTAGTATATATATTTTCCACAAATACATTATTTTTCAATGTGAGACTAATAACACATTAAGTAGTTTATCATCAAAATTATTATTTATGATAATTTTCTAAATTAATTTTTAATAATGTAAATTTAACTATTGTGACTATTATAATTCCATTTTGGTAAGAGTTATCCAAAATAATGATTAAGAGACTTAAAAAATTGTAGGTTTATACCTAAGTTCAAGGATGATTCATATTTATAATCATAGGATCACCCTATGTTGTAATAATTTTTCAATGTGTGACAATTTACAATTTATAAGTAATATATTCACCACATATAAATTATTCTTCAATGTGTGACTAGTAACAAACTAAGTAGTACACCATCTTTTTTCATATACTCTCTCCAATCCAATCCAAACTACCCACCTTCCATTCTAGGACAATCTAATCCAATCCAAACTACACATACCATAAATGAGTAAAATTAGGACAACTCTATCCTTATAACATACTTATATTTACAAAAATTGTCATTCTTATAACATACCTTAGCTAATTTATGTACTACCTCTCTCATCCTTTTCCCATATTACCAACAATTTTCTTAAAACTTATGCAAAAGGGTGTGGGTAGTTTGGATTGAATTGGAGGGAGTAATATTTATTTCTTAACTGTTACTAAACTGTTATATTAATATTAGAATAATAAAAAAATATTTTAAATCTCATTTATTAAATTTTTAAAGTTATTTATTAACATAACAATATAAAAAAATAGTTTAAAAGCTCGTGCGATGATCATATTTATAATCACTCCACTTTATGATAATTTTTTAATGTGGGACAAATTTTGATATTCGTAGTATATATTCACGAGTCACGATACCTACATTGTTTTTTTCAATATGTGGAACAAATAACACATTAAATAGTTTACCATCAAAATTATTATTTATGATACTTTTCTAAATTATTTTTTAATAATGTAAATCTCACTATAGTGAAAATTATAATACAAATTTTAAGAGTTTTGTAAGACAATGTGTAAAAGGCTCAAAATATTTTGGGTTGAAATTTTAGTTCCAAATATGATTCCTATTTGTAATCATAAGATCACCCACCTTTGTGATCGATAATTTTCTGATGTGAGACAATTCTACTATTTATAGGTAATATATTCACCACATCTACATTATTTTTCAATGTAGGACATATAATATACTAAAAATTACACCAAATATGTCCAAATAATATGAGTTTCTATACTTTGCAGGGTGTTTTTTCACCACGAATCTAATTATATTATCTTCATATTTTTTTTTTACAATACTTAAATTTTTTTAATAATACCTTTTAAAATTAATTTTTAATGATGTAAATTTAACAATTGTGAAGATAATAATAGACAAACTTTTAAGAGATCTGATCTCTAAGACAATACTTAAGAGACTTAAAAAATTTTAGTTTGTTATATAAGGTCCAAGAATGATTCATATATTTAATCATAGGTTCCCCCATCTTATGTTAATTTTATGATGTGGGAAAATTTTACTATTTATACACAGTATATTCATCACATCTACAAACTTTTAAGAGATCTCTAAGACAATATTTAAGAGATTCAAAATTTTTGGGTTGATACATAAAGTTTAAGGATGACTCCTATTTATAATCATAGGATTACCCACTTTATTATTTTTCCAATGTGGAACAATTCTACTATTTATATGTAATATTTTTAGCACATCTACATTATTTTCCAATGTGGGACAAATAATAGTTATGAATTTAATTTTTATTTAAAGAGTTTCTAAAAAGTTGAAAAGTTGATAACATTATTAGGAAAATAATTAATTTAAAAAATATAATCAAAATTTAAGAGTTCAACCATAACTTGGAAAGTATATGTATGAATATAAGGTTGAAAAGTTGATAATATTATTAGGAAAATAATTAATTTAAAAAATATAATAAAAATCTAAGAGTTCAACCATAACTTGGAAAGTATATGTATGAATATAAGGTTGAAAAGTTGATAATATTATTAGGAAAATAATTAATTTAAAATATATAATAAAAATCTAAGAGTTCAACCATAACTTGGAAAGTATATGTATGAATTTATCTTTTACTTAAAAAGTTCTATAAAGAAGGAACCACTCACGTGCCTCGAAAAAAGCCTCTTTTATATATATATATATTGATTTCCACAATGCTAGTACATTTATTCTTTGAGTAGTACAAATCTTGTGAGTGTGGTTTAACTTTTGTAAGATTGATTGGAGAATTGGAGCAAGCTCATATTAACATAAACTTGTCTTAATGTTTGTACACAAATTCTCATTTGTGATAGGGTAACCCGTCGCAAGCTTGTGACGGGTCAAATCTCCCTCAAAAAGAGCAAGTGTGGGGGCAAGTGGGGTAAATGGAGCCCCCCACTTGCCTTGCCACTTGCTCTTTGTAAGTGGGATTTGCTCATCGTAAGCTTGCGACGGGTCGTCTCATCACATGCAAGACTTACTGAAGTTTGTATCTTGGGTAGGAAACTAATGCCTGGTTACATCTAAATATGCATTTTCCTTTAGATTGTAACATATCGTAACTTATAATCACTTGGTAATTGTTTCAATGCTCTTTTGTTGTCTTTTATGTGTGGATTTGTAGATACCTCGTTTCTACACCTTCCGCCAACCACCCAGTGAAGATTGGGCCGCATGTTTGGTACGCGGAACGATTTATGACAATTTGTAAGTTTATCTTTAAATGATAGCTCAAACACTTGTGTCTACCCCTTGGTAGTCATCTACGCACCGGTACAGTCGTTTTGACAGTCATTAGAGTTCATTTGGAGTCCGGGTCAAAACCCGCTTCATTTTCTAGAAACCGTTTTAAAACTTCGAGTCGGAACGCGCGGAATATTATGAATATTTTATTAATATTTTAAATTCTATCTCTTTTTAATAAAATATTATCTCGTATCTTTTTAAAAGGGAAGTATAGATCTACCACAATTCCGTAATTGAAACGTGGAAATCTTCCTTCCGCAGAAGGAAACCTCTTGGGAAATGACGCAGCAGGTGCTGCGCCTCTTCGAAGGATCGCAGTTCCTGCTGCGCCTCTTTCCCACCTTGTTTTCTCCGTTTTCAGATAAGTTTGAGTTGTCTTGAACTCTTCGTATTTTCGGCTATAAAAGGAGAGCTATGTTCTCACTTTTAAGGCACGTCGAGTGTTCTGCCCCTTCTCTTCTCTCTTTGCATTCTAGACCTTCCTCTAAGCTATCGACATCTACTTGCTTGATCAATCGACCACGTAAGCTCGGATCCTTCTGGGTACCCGTCACGTTTGCATTGACTACCAACCAATTTGACCACAAATCAATCAACTTAATCAATCAATTTTAGTCCTTTAACGAGGGCACTTTCTGCATACATTCGAGTCGAGCTATCGCTAAAACGTTAACTTAGTATATCTTGTTTCGTCAACATGTAATTCTGAAGGTGTAAATCTCATCTTTTGTATTATCTTATTTTATTCGTTTAATTAGTGAAAGATCCATGTCAGAAATAAATTCAAAACTGATTTCTAAGTAAAATCTTTTTTTACAAAACCTTTTTAGTAGTGATCAGACGTCGAAAAGAAACGCAGAAGCATCTGCGCCTCTTCGAAGAGTCGTAGCATCTGTTGCACCTCTTCTAGAGACTGCCTGCTCCTGCTCTTCTTCTTCTTCCTCTGGTTTCTACGTCTTTACTTTTCTTTTCTTATTTTATTCCTTCCTTCTTTATTTATCTTTTTAAAACGTTTTGTATTCGATATTAGAGATTTTCGTCTTTAAATCAAAATTGGGTTTTAGAGGTTCGATTCGTTCATATCAAGTCTCTAGATTCGTTGTTGATACAAATTGTAGTAATTAACATGTTAAATCACCTTCACTCGAGTCATAGGTCGATAATCCATCGTAAATATACCAAACAACACTAACTGCTCGCGATTCGGACTTCACAGTCAAAATTCAACTTAAGAACAGACGCAACAAGTGATGTGCCTCTTCACGAGGACGCAGTTGTTGCTGCCCCTGTTCTGGGTTGATTTCTATCCCCGAACTTCTGCTTTCACCTTGACGTAGCTTTAATTACGTAATTAACTAACTATTAGTCGTATTATCGCTCCTGATCTGTCTTTTAGTTTTTCAAACCTTTTCTTTTTCTTCAAATCTCCGTTTTGAGTATATTTCTGACGTAGATCCCGTAATCCTTTGTAATCTTTGTAATTCATTGTAATTTCATTTAGTCATTGTAATTGTATGATTTATTTGCCTTTCGGATGTAATTCATTCTAAATTCCCAATTTCGACATAATTGAGTGCTAATTACATGTTCACCAACATAGTCTAATTCACATGTTAGGATTAAAATGTTGGATGTTGCATTGCATGCATACAATCGATAACATATCAAATACGAACGCTTTCCTTAATCATTAGTAGAGTCCGCTAACGAGGCGAGCGGGATTAGGTGTTCGATTAAAGAGCTTCCTAATACGTACCCTCACCCCTTACTCCAGATCTCTGTGAACATCCGTGTTCATTGGCATCCACGAGAGTCATTCTAGACATAGAATGCTAAGGGTAATGAGTTCTTGGTGTTCATGTCATTACTTTGTGTCTTGATATGATACAAAGTATTCGAACGGTTGCAATTTTCCATAAAAATTGGTGGCGACTCCACAAATGCGTATTTCTACGCTTGTCCATCCAAGTGCGCCTCTCCATGGTTCCCCGAGTACCACAGTGTGGCAAGGATTACCAATCCGTTTATCACAGGATTTGCGTGTAGCGACATTCTTACAAGGGAATACTTCATGTATTAATGCTTTATGCTATTTCTTTGTGATTAGTTGAGTTGGTAAATGAAGATTAAGAGGTGATTGTCTCCATATGTAGAATGACATATCGTCCCTCACTCGATCATTTGTCGTTTACCTTTTCTTTTGATACAAATAAATGAGATACTTTAAAATGAAAATGGTAAATAAATGAACGGGGAAAACAAAAATATCATTAAATCTCGCTTGTTATGTTTTTTAAAAGAGATCTCACAACTAGACCTGGCAAACGGGTCAGTCGGGTCGGGTTCGTGTCAATTCGGGTTTTCAATTCATCGGGTTAGTTCGGGTCAGGTCCTTCCGGGTTTCGGGCCTGTTTCGGGTTAACGAGTCGAGCCATTTCGAGCCGGGTCATTTTGGGGTCAATAGTCATTTCAAGTCGGGTTAGTTCGGGCCGGCTTAATTTGAGTCAACTTCTAAGAGATTCTATATTTGCCACGTGTCGTAATATAATGTTCAAGATAAAGTTTTTTACGTTATTGTATAGAAGTGTTTTAAGGTATACTCAATATTAGCCGAGTCAGATTAATATAATATTAAATTTGACTTCAAATTAGCTTGTTTGGGTCACATCGGGTTATTTAAATTGGGTCACTTTTGGGTCGGGTGGTTTAGAGTCGAATGGTTTTGGGTCGGGTCAGTTTCGTGTCTAGTAGAGCTCGGGTTAAGTTCAGGTCGGGTCGGGTTAATTCGGGTTTCAGATTATATTTGGGTTTTGCAATTCAGGTTAGTTTTGGGTCTCGGGTCAACCTTTTCGGGTCGGGTCATTCGAATCGGGTTGCTTTTGACTGGTCTACTCACAACATTTTCTCTCATTTGCTCTTAATTTAATCGGTTGTGAGATGAGATGATATTTTGAAAAAGGAGGTGGAAGTATATAATAACGTAATTGCTCATTCATGGACGAGTATGTAATAACTTGTAGAAATCTGAAACTCCAGACGAATAATAAGCACCTCAGATATGATGCCTCTTTTGGTATCCACACAAGTACAATACCACGCCTTGTATGCTAGTACTAGAAGGGAAGAAAGATAACCTTGAGAAAACTCTTTTCTCTCTTGTGTTTCTCTATCTATATGTTTTCTTATGATCAGGATGAATAAGTTTGTCATACAAACCTCTTCTTATATAGATGGGAGAACCTAGGTTACTTTCCTAAAACTCTACCTAGAAGCGCAGTTGGCCCTAATCAGTATTAGAGCCCTAATAGTATTATTATAAGTCGGACTTATAATTATACTAACTCCATACCTTTTGTGTGTGACCCAATAGGCCCACTTAAGACAACCAGACACGTAAACCATTTAAGTGTCAAACTGACATTGGCCTCTACCAAGGCATATCGACTACATAGACTCAACCAGGTTAATTCGTATAGGACAGTGGGCATAACTCCTTCAGTCTCCCACTTGTACATGTCCTCATATAGCCATAACCAGTCTTTCCACTACTACTGTCTGCAACTGAGAATGAGGTACGAAAAATGTCAACCTCATATATCCCAATCGTTTTTCTCGAATCTCTGAGTTGACTTGTAAAAGAGCAAATGAATGACAATCATCACATCTGAGCGCGGCCACGCATTTACACAAATCACACTCTTCGAGAGGCCAAGAAACAATAAACTCCCTTCCTATGGAAAGAGCAAATCCCTTCTTGTCTAATCATATCATATCACACGCTCCATGCACTCCTAATTATCAGCCATGATCCTCTTTTACGGTGGACTAGGAATGATATCAAAGTATACACTTCACATGTACTGAATAGTCAAAGACTTAGGTCTAAAGACCAAGAACAAGTCAACAGCTTGCAAAAAACTTTACTGACACTAGGCGAATCCTTAGTAAAATCCTTTTGGGTGGGTCTCTCTAATGTGTGTTCACCAACACATATTCATGCACCTGGCTTAGTATCTCCATACCTATGACTTATGGAACATAGTCATCAACCAGTACATACTAGTCATTAATGAGTATTCAAATGTCTCAACATAATACTCTGATTAGAGACAAAAATAACATCATCATCCAAATGGAATTCCACAACTAAGTCACGCACTTAGTTATCCATTTCATCAATGTAAATTTTTTAAGGACAAATAATGCAATCAATATTGAATAAAAGCACTTATATTAAATAAATGTAATATGTCATACATATATATCAATCATCGAAAATAGCTCCCACTAGGACAAAGATCTCTTAGTAGTATTAAGACCACTAGTTTTACTCTTTCATGGACTTTTTGCCATTAATTTTCCATTACTTACCCCTCCCTTATAATTAAAACAATATAAACACTCTCTCTAATTCTTGTCACAAAGTTAATAAAATTCGTGAAGTTACTCAATAATGATCTTAGTTCTCATGTCAATCAAATAACAATTCAAATATATTAATTTTATTAATTAAATTAATTAAGCAAAATAAAATTAGGGTTTGAAGATATTAGTTTCAATGAAAAGTATGTGCCTAAGATTGTTTAGACACTTTAATATTTTAGGAAATAAACAAGTTCTTGTTTCAAACGAGGTGATCCGTCTTATTGTTTTAGACGGGTCAAACCCTCACAAAAGAGCAAGTGGAGCAAGTGGAGGTTTAATGGACGTTTCAAGTTCAGGTCGGGTCGGGTTAATTCGGGTTTTAGAGTACATTCGGGTTTTGCAACTCAGGTTAATTTGGGGTCTCTGGCCAGTCTTTTCGGGTCGGGTCATTCAAATCGGGATGCTTTTGACCGGTTTACTCACAACCCTTTCTCTCATTTACTCTTAATTAAATCGGTTGTGAAAGTGTGAAACGTTATTTCGAAAAAGGAGGTTACATAATAATTGGGATTTGGGAGTATTGGCAGTGGCATAGAAAAAGTAGGGGAAATGAGAGCAGCAAGCCTAGGATTAGTAGCGAGACTCCTGAGTCCATACGGTGGACAAAAACACAGTTTACCCACTTTCCACACTTACCAGTTACCACACTTACCACTCAACTCCATCACTCCTTCTTTCCACACCTTCCTCTGCCAAAACCCCTCCAACATCATTTAACCTCCGTACGCTAATATCTGTTAGACGATATTGTAGGAGATATGTTAGGCCAAATATTAGCTTGATATATTGACCCATTATTAGTCAATATATCTTCCTGATTCTTAGACATTATTAGTCAATATATCTTCCGTACGCTAATATCCAACATCATTTTGATTCTTCATGAAAGAGGATAAAATTTCACCCACAATACTCTTCTCTGTTTTCTCGATCAAACTAACATGGTATCAGAACCAGAAATTTTTTAAAACCCTAACTAATCTATCACCATGGCTGGTGACGATGTAGAGCAACCCCAACGCACTGAACAACCTCTAGTCCTCACCCCCGAATTCAAAATCGATCCTTTATCTCCATTTTACCTCGGATCCCATGATATTCCAGGGATTAAAATCTCTAGTATTTCCCTGACGAGTTCCAATTATGAAGATTGGAGTCGTGATATTCGGATGTCGCTCAAATCCCGTCGCAAATTTGGGTTTTGTGACGGCTCTATCCAAAAACCGACTGAAGCAAAGATGCTCGAACAATGGGAGGTAGTCCATTGTACAGTGGTTCGTTGGATTCGTAATATGATCGAGCCCGCTGTCATTTCCAGCGTCCCCTTTGTTGAAGACGCTTCTGTCTTGTGGAAAGAATTAGCATAACGGTTTGCTGTAATTGATGGCACTTCTATTCACTCGCTCAAGACGGATCTCGGTAATTGCAAGCAACTCAAAGGTATGTCCGTAACCGAGTATTATGGCAAATTAAAGACTCTCTGGGACGCTCTCGCTATTCATGAGCCTCCTTTCGCTTGTAAGTGTGGTCGTTGTTTGTGTGAAATATCGTCTAATGCGATTAAACGACAAGATAACGAGAGACTCCATCAATTTTTTATGGGTCTCGATCGTAGCTTGTATGGTTCTCTTAGGAATCAGCAGTTTCAATTGGTTCCCTTGCCTTCCCTCAATCGCGGATACCACGCGGCTTTACAGGCTGAGCGTCTCCTTCAGGACGATGCTCCACCCACTGAAGTTACCAATGTGGCGGCTTTCGCTGTTTCTGGGGCTCCGCGCACTATGACTGACTGGAAAGCAATTCGTGAAGCAGAAAAAATGGAGCGACGTAAATTGTTCTGTTCTCATTGCGAGGTACATGGTCATGCCGTTAAAAATTGTTTTTTTAAATTGAACAAATTCCCGGATTGGTGGGGAAGTCGGCCTCGAACTTTGGCCGAATTCCGTCGTAGCAGGAGCGGGACAGGTTTTAACACAAGTGGGTTCGGTTCCGCGCCTCAACAAGACCCCGTTGTTCATGCTAATGCGGTTCACACTGCTTCTCTTGCTTCCTCAGATCGATTGTCCGGTATGTGTACTTCCTGGATTATAGACACAGGTGCTTCTAATCATGTCACAGGTGACTTGTCTCTTTTTTCCGACACCATGGTCATTCCACCACGGGCAGTAGGTTTGCCTAATGGGAAGCGCATACTAGCTTCCAAAATGGGTACAATTTGTATCACTGATACAATAATTCTACGTCGGGTTCTATTTATACCTCATTTGACGTGTAACTTACTTTCCGTATCACAATTAACGACTGATTATGATTATATATTGCACTTTACTAAAGACCGTTGTCTCATACAGGACCGTTCTACGAGGATGATGATTGGAGCCGGTGAACTCAATGATGGACTGTTTCTACTTTCTTCAATAAAATCCCTTCCTTTGGTGAATTCTGTTAACACGGAAGGAGAGTATCATTTATGGCATCGTCGACTTGGGCATCCGGGAGATCATGCGGTTCAATTACTTCCTTTAGCGCGTACAATTTCTTTTCCTAATAATGTGGCATGTGATGTATGCCATCTTGCTAAACAGACTCGAACTAGTTTTCATACTAGTGATAATATTGCATCTGAAATTTTTCATTTGATACATTGTGATCTTTGGGGACCTTATCGCACTCCTTCTACATGTGGTGCCAAATATTTTTTAACCATTGTGGATGACTGTTCCCGCTCCGTCTGGGTATATTTATTACTTGCTAAAACAGAAGTTACGGGTCTCTTTATGCAATTTTTGTCGATGGTTCAGACTCAGTTCTCTAAACAGGTCAAGGTGGTGCGCAGTGATAACGGGAGCGAGTTTCATCACATGGCTGACTATTTTTTACAACAGGGTATACAATTTCAAACTTCATGTGTCGGCACGCCCCAACAAAATGGGCGCGTTGAACGCAAGCACCGTCACATTCTTAATGTGGCCCGGGCCTTATTATTCCAAAGTCATCTTCCCAAAAAATTTTGGGGTGAGTGTGTTCTTACCGCTGCTCATTTAATTAATCGCACACCTTCGACCGTTCTTCATAATAAAACTCCGTATGAAATCTTATTTGGAGTCCAACCGTCTTACACAAATTTGCGGGTTTTCGGGTGTCTTTGTTTTGTTCATAATCAGAAAACTCAAGGTGATAAATTTGCACCAAGGAGTCGTAAATGCATTTTTTTGGGATACCCTCACAATAAAAAAGGTTGGCGAGTTTTTGATATTGCTTCCGGTGAGATATTCTATTCTCGGGATGTGGCATTCTATGAGGATTGTTTTCCTTCAGCTCAGACGGGTGACATAAATCATTTCATGGACCCTAATGATTTAATATATCTGGATGATACTCCCAGTCCTGAGTCCCATGTTTCAGACCCGTCATTGTCTGCTACACCCACCACACCCGAGCCCAATACGGAGTCTCCTGTTACTGTTGTCGGGTCCCGTATTTCCGAATCTGTCACCCAACACCGAAGCTTCAGGCGAGTCCCTTACCCCTGTTTCTGACGGCTCCTCTGCCACTGACCCAGTTGTCGAGCCTCCTGTTGATTTGGGCCGCGGCCAGCGGTTGAAATTCCCAAATTCCCGTTTGCGTGGTTATATTCTTGATACAACAAACAGTCCATCTCCGTCAAGTTCATCGGAATCTTCTTCATCGCCCTCAGGTACTCTTCATCCCTTAGCTAATTATGTAAATTGTGATAAATTTTCTAGTAGGCACCGCACCTTTCTTGCTGCTATTACCGCAGGCATTGAACCTCCGTCTTTTAAAATTGCGGTTCGCGATGAGGGGTGGTGTAAAGCTATGCAGGATGAAATTAATGTTGGAGCCAGTGTCCTCCACAGTTAGTGCAATAACATAAATAAATCTCTGTAGGTTCACAGGGTATACTTTGTATTGTAATCAGTTGATTAACGTTTATCGATAACGGTTGGCTTGCTAGATAAGTTTGACGTTATTGTCATACAGATGGCGGTGATCAACTGGTCCCTAAAAGTCACACCTAAAGGATGTGATTGAGAGATGTGATTATTTGAGAAAATAATCATATTGATGCCTTATTAAATGACTAAAAGGTTAGTCGGTGTTTTTGACTAAAAGGTTAGTCAATGTGATGATGATATAATTATTTAATAATGATTAAATAAATTTAGCTGAGACGAATTAACTGTAATTCGTAAATTGAATATAAAATGTTATATTTAATGGTTGTATATAATGTAAGCTAATTAAACATAAACCGTTATAATTAATTGGAAAATTATAAATATACGGATATTTATAATTAATGATGTATTATAATGTCGGTCTTTGACTAATGACGATTATAATGTATTACATTATATTAGAAGCTAAAATGACCGGAAAAAGTGTCCAGATACACTCGGGTTTTTCGGTCCATGGGTAGTGGTTTTGAGGAGACTAATCTCCTCATTAAAACCCTAAAGGAGCCGTGACATCAAGAGGAGAGAAGAAATTTTCTAACCTAATTTTGACTCTCTCAACTTGTGCCTCCATCTCACTCTAAACACAAAACCTAAAAAGTTAACAGTAACTTTGAATCAATCTTTCTAGCAAAGGAGAAGGGCATATCTCGATCTATCTTGGGTGAGACAATTAGGAGGATATCTATTTTGATATCTGTTCTTAGGCCTAATTTGCTAAGGACCGAAGGTTTAATTCTTTTTCTCTACATTTGTATCGTTTTCATATCTATGACTTGCATTCATATTATATAATTTTGTTATAATCCTAATTTTTAAGGGGATGTAAACTGTTATTTCCCACAAGTGGTATCAGAGCATTTGGCTACAAAATTATATTATATGTTTTTCATTTTTATGAAATATAAATTTGAGAAAGAAAAAAAAAAATTGTTTTACCGAAAAAAAAAAAACTCACGGTTGTTTTTTGTGAAGCCGTGTGATGTTTTTTTTTAGGGTTTTGTTTATTCCATTACTGATTTATTGATATTGTTATTTTAATAGGTTAAAATTCAATATAATAAATTTGTGATTGTTTTAATTTGATAAGGATTGAATTAAAATAAGATGGAATTGTTTTGATTTTGATGTTGCTATTTTTTTCGGATTCATTGTTTTAATTGATGATTTTTGAACAATGATTCAATTTTAATGATGTTCAAAGCGATTGTGATTAAATGAATATAACGATAATCGATTTAATCATGATTTAGATGTTCATTTTAAAAGGTTAAATTGAATAATCTAGTTTGAATCAATATTTAATAACGATTAGATATTGAATTTTGTACCGATCTAGCAATATATGCAACACCGAAAAAAAAAATTTTGCAGTACATGCTGCCCGTTTACTGTACTGCTACTGTTGAAAAAAAAAAAAAAAATTCTGTTTTTTTTTTTGCTGTTTACAGCAGTTTTTTTGTATTTATTTTACTGTTTTTCCGGTTTTTGGTTTAAACCGTTAGAAAGAAAGTTAAAAAAAAAAATTTTACTGGTACTGTTCACGATTAACAGTGATTAGTATAGAGAAAAAAAAAATTTGTTTGTTTTTTTTTTTGACATTATAAAGATAATGTTTGTTTGTTTGTTATTGTGAAAAGGTTCACAATAATGATACCCAATTATTTTAAAAAGGTTTAAAATAAAAATGGATTATGTAAGATTAAAATTGTTGTGGGCAATTAAGGAATTGTCACATAATTTTGATCAGTTTGAATGGTGGTTTGGATAATTAATCAACATAATTAATGAATTATGTTTTGTAGTATTAATTTATATAGTTGATGCATTTTTGTTGAATGAATGAATGAATGGTTTATTTTACGTATTTTTGCAATTGGTTGAAAAATGTAATACCTAGTGTGGCTTTAGTTAATCATGTTTTCGTAATGATGAAAACATGGTTTGGTTGTAATTTTGAGATCTCGAATCTCCTTTTATTTTTTTTTAATTATGTTTTGGAATTAGAATGTAAATAGGTTTATTTTGTAATTTTTAAATGTAATTTTAAGAAGACTAGAGACGGAGATCGGATGCTCACTCCCGCTACATGGACCAAGATGAGACAAAGTCAAGCTTCTCGGGTCCATAAGGATGGATTCCAAACTTGTATTTACTGTTCATTTTGGTAGATAGGCCACACTAGGACCGTTGTAATAGTTTACGTATTTTTCCGTTTTTTTTTTTTCATTCACATGTTAAATAACTGCATCATATTCCGCCTAAACCAAACCACCTAAAATGCATGAAAAATGTTTCATATAGTTTGAATTTTCATCATAGACATACAGATGTCACTCGTTCATAGGGCCATCACCTTAGTCTAAATCATTCACGAAATGCTAGAATTTGTTCACTTAAAATGAATTAAATTTAAGATGATGGGATCTTCCTCTAAAATGAAAATTGAGATTAGTCTTTATAGGAAAAACTTCTATGAACCCCTTCTTCGTCGGAAGTCATAATATGACCCCTTCTACGTTGGGTAAGTAGTGAGTGTTGACCTATTTTATCTCAACATTATAGTACGAGTAATATCTCGGGATTATAATGGACTATAAGATAGAATTTACAGAAATTTATCGACCGAGAATTCTAAAGGTAGAATTAGCCAAAAGGTTGGCTTATCAATTTACAGAAATTGAGTCTTGGGATCATTTATATAATTCTTGAGGGAGGTCAATTGTATAAATGCTTGAGTCATCGCATTAAACAGTTTTTGCATTAAGACTTAATTTTTAAAACGATGAAACTTATCATAATTTTTCTTCTTTTCACAGTTTCTTGAATCCGTTATATACAGATATAACTGCTTAAAATAACAAATGGCTGGACGTACAGACGACCCAATGCCAAGTGCTACACTCGCTCGCGAGTCCTGGCTAAAGATCTTTATGGACAACATGAATCAGTCCACGCGACTGAAGAATGATGGGTCCAACTTTGCGGACTGAGAGGCGGCATTACGGAATGCTGCCATTGCTGACGGTAAGCTCAAGTACTTGACTGAGCCACTACCAACTAACCCAGGCCCTAATGCAGGAGCAAATGAATCACTTGCTTATAGTGATTTCGTTATGGAGGCGGGTGCGTTAAAGAACGTACTCATCTTTGCAATGGAATCCAATTTGCAGAGGCGATTCATAGCCCAGGGTGCAAACAAGATTTTCACCACTCTCTAACGAGTTCTCGAAAGCTCCGAGGATCGTTAGCTATGAGTACACCTGTCGCTTCTTTGAAGCGAAACTCCAGAAGGGCCAAGCGGTTAGCCCACACATTCTTGATATGATCGAGAATGTCGAGAAGCTGGAGGCTCTTGGTTGTAAAATCGATGAGAAGATCATTATTGATCGTGTGCTCCATTCACTTCATGATGGTTTTGCCCTTTTCAGGGCAAATTACTATATGAATGATATGAAGAAAAGTCTTCATCAGCTCCACTCACTTCTCGTACAGATCGAGAGTGATCTGAAATTGAGTGGGAGCGTGAAACAGGACGTTCTCATGATTAACAACAAGGGTAGGGGTAAGGGCAAGGCTCAAGCTGACCTAGCTGTAGGGAAGCAAAAGTTCAAAAAGCCAGGAAAGGTCAAGAGTGGGCCTGATGAGACTAGCGGTAGCTCACAAGGCAAGACAAAGAGCAAAGATAACGTGGAGTGCCACCATTGCCACAAGTCTGGGCATTGGAGGCGGAACTGCCCCGTGTATGCTGAAGATGTAAAATCAGGCCGCGTCATTCCTGTTGGTACGTCATCTTTTATTCATATGATTGAGATTAACCATGCAAGTTTCGGAACTTGGGTACTAGATACTGGTTGTGGTTCTCCTCTGTGTAATCATTTGCAGGGCCTAAGAAGCATCACAACTCTCGCAAAGGGTGATGTGGACCTGCGGGTGGGGAATGGCGCTAGAGTTGCTGCCGTTTCAGTGGGAACATATGTAATCCAACTCCCTAGTGGTTTTGAGTTATTTCTGAATAACTGTTACTATGTACCCAGTTTATCTAAGAACATTATTTAAGTTTCCGTACTTGATAAGGACGGATTTTCGTTTGTAATAAAGGATAATAGCTGTATTTTCTCTTTGAACGATATGATTTATGGTAAAGCTGTTTCCATAAATGGAATATATGTTTTAGATCAAACCACAGATATAATGCATGTGAGTAATAAGAAAGCAAAGGTTGGTGACAAAGATCAAAACTATCTATGGCATTGCCGTATGGGACACATAAATGAAAGACGCGTGAAAAAGCTCATTGATAATGGGACTATCTCCCTATTTGACTAAGAATCTTTTGGCACGTGTGAATCATGTCTCATAGGCAAAATGACTCGAATTTCCTTCAAAGGTGTTGGAATGCGCGCTGCTGACCTATTAGGTCTCATACATACTGATGTGTGTGGACCTATGTCAATCAACGCTAGAGATGGCTATAGGTATTTTATCACATTCACGGACGATTTGAGTAGATATGGTTATGTCTACTTAATGAAGCATAAAAGTGAGTCCTTTGACAAGTTCAAAGAATTCCAGAATAAGGTTGAAACCAGCTGGATAGAAAGATTAAAGCACTACGTTCAGATCGTGGTGGCGAATATCTTTCGAATGAGTTTGATCAACACCTTAAAGACTGTGGTGTAGTACTACAGTTAACTCCACCTGGAACACCACAATTGAATAGTGTGTCCGAACGGAGAAATCGAACATTACTTGATATGGTTCGATCCATGATGAGTCACACGGTAGTACCTGATTCATTGTGGGGCTATGCTCTTTTGTCAGCTGCTCTTATACTTAACCGAAGTCTGTCTAAAGCTGTTGATAAGACTCCATTTGAAATGTGGAAGGGAACAGTCCCTAACTTGTCCTTTATTCGGGTTTGGGGCTGCGAGGCTGATGTCAAGTGGAGACACGAGTATAAGCTCGGCCCACGATCGGTCAAGACATACTTTATTGGTTATCCAAAAGGAATGTTTGGTCATTACTTTTATTCGCCTACCGAACAACGTGTTTTTGTTGCGGCTAGTGCGAAGTTTCTAGAGAAAGAATTTCTCGACAACAAGACGAGTGATAGAACCTTCGATCTGTCGGAGGTTCAAGAACCAACAACCGAGCAACCAATGGAGGAAACTGTTCCTTCATCATCGGCTGCGGTAAATATTCCTGAGGAACCAAGGAGGTCGGGTAGAGTCTCCATTCCTCCAGACAGATACATTGGTATGGTCGAGGAGAATGGGAGAGAGGACGTTTTACTCCTAGAGAGTAACGAACCCGCTACCTATAAAGGTGCCATGACCTATTCCGACTCTAAGCTATGTCTTGAAGCCATGCAATCCGAGATGGACTCTATGAATGAGAATAACGTATGGGATCTGGTTGACTTACCTGATAAGGTTCGGCCTCTTCAGTGCAAATGGCTTTATAAAATAAAGCATTCTGTAGAAGGACAACCAGATACATACAAGGCACGACTAGTGGCAAAAGGTTTCACTCAAGTGCAAGGATTGCACTATGATGAAATTTTTGCACCCGTAGTTATGTTGCGTTCCATTCGGATAATCTTAGCGATTGCCGCTTTTCATGACTATGAAATTTGGTTAAATGGATGTGAAAAACAGCGCTTTTAAACGGTATTTGGTGGAGGAGTTGTACATTGGTACAACCGAGGTTTCCTGGATCACTTAAAAATCCTAAGAAGGTATGCAAAGCTTAGCTAAAGCGTTCATTTATGGACATAAGCAAGCTTCTCGGAGTTGGAATCATCGTTTCGACAAGGGTGATTAAGAAGAGAATGGATTCCTCGAGTCGGTAGAGGAACAATCTTATATATCAAGTCGAGTGGGAGCAAGATTGTCTTCCTAATATTGTATGTGGATGACATACTCTTGATTGGGAATGACATACCTCTCTTAACTTCGGTAAAAGTTTGGTTAAAGAACCATTTCCAGATGAAAGATCTGGGTGAAGCACAAAGAATTTTGGGGATCCGTATCTACAGAGATAGATCACGACGGATGTTATCCCTCAGTCAGGAGTCTTATATAGCTAAGATTCTTGAGAGGTTCAGCATGACCAACTCCAAGAAGGGGAACCTTCCAATGGTCTCTGGGATGCATTTGAGTAAAGCTCAGGCACCAAAGACATCGGAAGAGCTCGAGCGCATGAGTCGGATTCCTTATGCATCAGCTATAGGATCGATCATGTATGCCATGATATGCACACGTCCAGACGTGGCATATGCAGTGAGTATGACGAGTCGTTACCAAGGCAATCCAGGTGAAACACACTGGATGGCTGTTAAGAATATCCTTAAGTACCTACGGAGGACTAAGGATGGGGTATTGACTTATGGAGGTGACACTGAGCTATGCGCAATCGGTTACGCAGATGCTAGCTTCCAAACGGATCGAGATGACTCGAAATCTCAGTCTGGATTCGTTTTTACTCTTAATGGCGCTGCGGTCAGCTGGAAAAGCTCCAAACAAACTGTTATAGCAGATTCTACGACGGAGTCCGTAAAGTATATGCTGTTCAGAGGGCTCGCGAAGGAGGAAGCTATATGGTTGCGTCAGGTTCTTAAAGGACTAACGTAGCTAGTTCGGATGACCGATCACCATCTATGGTTGAGTAATAGTGGTGCCATCTTCCAGGCTAAGGAGCCTAAGTCCAGCAACAAGTCTAGGCATGTACAACGGAAGGCTCACAGGATCCGAGATTACGTGGAGCAAAGGGAGATAGTGATAGACAAGATTGCTACGGATGATAACGTTGCAGATCCTCTCACTAAACCGTTAAGATATGATAAGCATGAAGGGCACGTTATTCCATGGGAATTAAGCGTGTTCCTGAGTTGTATTAGTTGTTTTATATGGATTAGACACCTGTATCTTTTTCATAAAACTATCTATGAAATCATCGTTTTGTTTTATATTTTGTTTTTCATGTGGGTTGTACTGACAACATTGAACACCACAAAGTGAACTGAATTACATTATATTTTGTTTTGGTCCGTAATCGCCTACATGAGCAGATAACTCTGGCAATTATTTTGTGACGTCAATTGATGGTGGGTTCAACGAGCCATAAGTCAAACAGTTGACTGATCGATCACAGATGCGGGTTATAATGATACTGCGCAGGACATTTTGTGACGACGTTATGGAGTCCTAAATGTTTCGGAACATTAGGTGCCAGGTCGTGGATAGGACATCCATAGTGTTCCTAGAGTCGATTCTTTTGACTATCGACTGTCTCTTGAGATAAAGGCAGTTTTTGGGTGACTTTGGTTTCTTTCTCATGGTCGACCGTAAAAGGAGGCTAAGTAGATTTTCATGGGAATTTCATACTGCGCTTGTATCTGCAAGATTCGCGTTGAAGAAAATATACAACCTTTATCAGGTTATGTTATTTCTCAGGGCCACTCGAGGAGTTGTAACTGAAATGCATGGCCATGCTCGAATAAAGATTCGTTTATCAGTTAAGTTACTCTCTAGTCGGGGAAACCACTCTTGATACTGATCACTTGTAAACTACGACCTTTGTGAATACGGACTTTGCAAATTGGTTTACATTGAGTGGGAGAAATTTATTATGGATATGAGAATCGGTTATCGCACATACACTTGTACGGACAAGTGGGAGATTGTTGGAGCCAGTGTCCTCCACAGTTAGTGCAATAACATAAAAAAATCTGTAGGTTCACAGGGTATACTTTGTATTGTAATCAGTTGATTAACGTTTATCGATAACGGTTGGCTTGCTAGATAAGTTTGACGTTATCGTCATACAGATGGCGGTGATCAACTGGTCCCTAAAAGTCACACCTAAAGGATGTGATTGAGAAATGTGATTATTTGAGAAAATAATCATATTGATGTCTTATTAAATGACTAAAAGGTTAGTCGTTGTTTTTGACTAAAAGGTTAGTCAATGTGATGATGATATAATTATTTAATAATGATTAAATAAATTTAGCTGAGACGAATTAACTGTAATTCGTAAATTGAATATAAAATGTTATATTTAATTGTTGTATATAATGTAAGCTAATTAAACATAAACCGTTATAATTAATTGGAAAATTATAAATATACGGATATTTATAATTAATGATGTATTATAATGTCGGTCTTTGACTAATGACGATTATAATGTGTTACATTATATTAGAAGCTAAAATGATCGGAAAAAGTGTCCAGATACACTCGGGTTTTTCGGTCCATGGGTAGTGGTTTTGAGGAGACAAAACTCCTCATAAAACCCTATGCTTGCCGTGAGAACAATGGGAACAAGAGAAAAATTCTAACCTAATTTTCTACTCTCTCAACTTGTGCCTCCATCACACACGAAACACAAAACCTAAAAAGTTAACAGTAACTTTGAATCGATCTTTCTAGCAAAGGAGAAAGGGCATATCTCGATCTATCTTGGGTGAGACAATTAGGAGGATATCTATTTTGTTATCTGTTCTTAGGCCGATTTTGCTAAGGACCAAAGGTTTAATTCATTTTCTCTACATTTGTATCGTTTTCATATCTATGACTTGCAATTTCATATTATATAATTTTGTTATAATCCTAATTTATAAGGGGATGTAAATAGTTAATTCCCACACTATAGGCACCTACACTATTGATATAGCTTTATGCGATCTAGGTGCTAGTGTAAGCGTTATGCCCTATTCCATTTGCGAAAAAGTGAATATGGGAGTTCTGAAATGCACAAGTATCACCCTGCAAATGGCAGATCGTTCTCTAAAACAACCTATGGGAGTTTTAGAAGATGTACCTGTTAGAGTAGGAAGATTTTTTATTCCAGTCGATTTCATAGTGTTAGATATGGCTGAAGATTCGCAAATCCCTATCATATTAGGAAGGCCATTTCTACACACTGCGGGAGCAGTAATCGATGTCAAGAATGGAAAATTGACATTAGAAGTAGGTGATGATAAAGTCACCTACAACTTAAACAGTGCAATGAAGAGCCCTATGCTTGAAGAGCCTTGCTGTTTCCTTGACATTGTCGACTCAATCATTGATGAATCTCTGTATCCATCAATAATTGAGGATCCTTTAGAAGCAATTTTATTGTTAGAGGATATCTCTGAGAACGACAATTTTGAGATCAGTGAGCTGGAAAGGGACCTGACTGGTAAAGAGATACCGTCTGAAGAAGTTGAGGAGTTTATAAGCTTAATTGATGCTCCTGCCAAGGCAGAAGTACATAAACCTGAACTTAAACCTCTTCCCTCAAATCTAAAATATGCTTTTTTAGATGAGTCTGAATATTACCCAGTCATAGTGAGTGCTCTCCTAGATGAAAATCAGTTAAACTCGCTATTGACTATCTTGAGAAAACATAAAAAGGCAATAGGTTATAAACTTGAAGATCTCACAGGCATAAGCCCCGACTTTTGCATGCATAGAATCAACTTAGAAGAAGGCCAAAGACCTTGTGTTCAAGGTCAACGCCGTCTTAATCCCAACATGCAAGAAGTAGTTAAAGCTGAAGTTATGAAATTACTAGATGCTGGCATAATCTATGCAATTTCTGACTCAAAATGGGTTAGCCCTGTCCAAGTTGTTCCCAAGAAAGGAGGAACAACAGTAGTCAAGAATGAGAAGAATGAGCTCATCCCCACAAGGATTGTGACGGGATGGCGTATGTGCATTGACTACAGGAAGTTGAATCAATCAACTCGAAAAGATCACTATCCTCTGCCCTTCATTGATCAAATGCTAGAGAGGTTAGCTTGCCACAAATATTTCTGTTATCTAGATGGTTACTCAGGATTTTTCCAAATTCCTATCCACCCTGAGGACCAAGAGAAAACCACCTTCACCTGTCCCTATGGTACTTTTGCTTATCGCCGAATGCCATTTGGCCTGTGTAATGCACCTGCAACTTTCCAGCGTTGCATGACTAGTATCTTTTTCGATTTTGTTGAGACTATCATGGAAGTATTCATGGACGACTTTAGCGTCTATGGCATTTCCTTTGATAATTGTTTGAAAAATCTATCCAAAGTATTGAAACGCTGTGAAGAAGTCGATCTTGTTCTCAATTGGGAAAAGTGTCACTTCATGGTGAACGAAGGTGTAGTTTTAGGACACATCATTTATGAAAGAGGTATTGAAGTGGATCGAGCTAAGATCCAAGTTATTGAACAACTGCCACCACCTGCTAATGTAAAAGGAATCAGGAGTTTCCTTGGCCACGCCGGTTTCTACCGACGGTTTATTAAAGATTTTTCTAAAATAGCCAAGCCCCTGACTGAGCTCCTTTTTAAGGATGCGCCTTTTAATTTTACGAAGGAATGCCTTGAGGCATTCAACAAAATCAAACGCGCTCTAATCACCGCACCTAAAATCCAGTCACCTGATTGGAATCTTCTAATTGAACTTATGTGCGATGCGAGTGATTATGTCGTTGGAGTTGTTTTAGGGCAAAGAAAGGAAAATTTCCTTCATGCAATTTACTATGCTAGTAAAACCTTATATCCTGCCCAAATCAACTATGCCACCACTGAAAAAGAACTTCTTGCCATTGTCTACGCCTTAGACAAATTCCGTTCTTACCTTATAGGATCGAAAGTCATTGTTTACACTGACCATGCTGCTTTGAAATATCTGCTTTCAAAGAAAGAGGCAAAAACTCGACTTATCCGATGGATCTTACTCCTTCAAGAGTTTGATCTAGAGATCCGGGATAAGAAAGGAGCAGAAAATGTAGTCGCTGACCATCTTTCAAGGATAAGAGTAACCGAAATAGGATTGCCAACACCAATTAATGACTCATTTGCTGATGATTCATTAATGGCGATTACTGACTCTTCTCCTTGGTATGCTGATATGGCCAATTTTCTCGTCAGTCGACAACTACCTTCTGACCTTTCTTATAACCAAAGGAAGCGATTTTTGCATGATGCAAAATTCTTTGTTTGGGAAGACCCTTATCTTTTCAAGCAGTGTTCAGATGGTCTTTATAGACGATGTATCCCCCAGTGGGAAGTTAAAGGAGTTTTAGAAGGATGCCACTCATCTGCTTATGGCGGTCATCATTGTCCGTCCAAGACCGTAGCCAAAGTGTTGCAATCCGGGTTTTTCTGGCCCTCGATGTTTAAAGATTCAAAAGATTTTGTTATGGCTTGTGACGCTTGTCAACGAATGGGTCAAATATCCAAGAGACATGAAATGCCTCAAAACGGCATATTAGAAGTTGAAATATTTGATGTTTGGGGTATTGACTATCAAGGACCATTCCCTTCTTGTAACGGAAATCGTTACATCTTAGTCGCTGTTGACTATGTTTCTAAGTGGGTAGAAGCAATTGCCACTCCCACCAATGATGCTAGAGCTGTGATACGGCTATTTAAGAAGATCATCTTTCCACGTTTTGGTGTACCCAGAGCCGTGATTAGTGATCGAGGAACTCATTTTGGAGAAAAGCAGTTAGACACTCTGCTTTCCAAATATGGTGTGTATCACAGACGAGGATTGCGTACCACCCTCAGACCAGCGGTCAAGTAGAAGTCTCAAATAGAGAGTTGAAAAGAATTCTTAAGAAAGTAGTCTCAAGATCTAGAACTGATTAGAGTAATAAGCTCGATGACACCTTGTGGGCTTATCGCACAGCTTTTAAAACCCCGATTGGAACATCTCCTTATCGATTGGTTTATGGAAAGGCCTGTCATCTTCCTGTCGAGTTAGAGTATAAAGCTTACTGGGCTATCAAAGAACTCAACTTAGACACTAAGCTTAGCGCTGCTAGAAGACTTTTGCAACTCAACGAGCTAGAGGAATTTCGTTTGCAAGCTTATGAGAATTCTAGGATCTACAAGGAAAAAACGAAGCGTTGGCACGACAAGAGGATAATTAAGAAAGAATTTAATGTCGGTGACCAAGTACTTCTTTTCAACTCCCGTCTGAAAATTTTTCCGGGAAAACTTCGATCCCGATGGTCTGGACCATTCACTGTCACATATGTAAGCAAGTACGGCTATGTGGAAATAATGACTAGCAATGGTGAGAAATTCAAAGTTAATGGACACAGACTGAAACTCTACTATAGCAATTCTATCATCGGATGTTTAGATATTGTCTATACGGAGCGTCCATCCCCAACCCAATGATTTCATAGAAAAATTCGTCGAGCAAGACGTTAAACAAGCGCTTCGCGTGAAGCAACCCGTGTTTTCCCTTTTTGCATTTTTATTTTTGTATTTCTCTTTTACGTTGTTTTGCTAGATTTCTTTGCAGATGAAAGAGTTTTTGAAGAATCTCTGACGACCTTCCTTGTCATGTTCAAAAGGCTAGCTTGGGGGAGTCCGCGCTGACTAGTAAGCTTCATTCTTCTTTCATTTTTCCTTTCTTCCCATTAAGCATCTCGTTGCATGTTTAGTCTTTGTGCTCACATTGAGGACAATGTGATGTTTAGCTTGGGGGAGGGATTGCATTTTCTCTTTTTGCATCTTAGTTATATTTTTCAAATTTTGAATAAGATAGAGAAGATTTTATTGAGGAAAATTTTTAAATTTTGAACACAATTGAATACTTTTCATGCTTTGCTTGCTTATTTACCATGCTATCATGTTACATTTCCAAAACTTAGAGCTTTCAAAAGATAATGATTCAATATTCATTGAATTTTGCATACATGGGGAAGTCTTGTACACAGTAGGCATGGAATGAATCTATAGATGAATACGCTTGATCTTGACATTTGGCAAACTACATATATTGTAAGGTAGAACCTCCTTAGACTGGTACATCCATACCCAGTCTCATCTAAGTGTGTGTAGTTCTCCTTGTGATGTGTGTCATGTCAAAACGCATAAGTATGGTTCTTATTTCATTTCTATAAGCATTGCATTCATGTCTCACTAAGATTTGAAGCCTTCTTCACTTTGAATTACCCCTCAAAATTAGCCCCTTCATACAAGTGCTTCACAAAATAATAGCTACATGCAAAAAACTGCCTACCTTTTGAGCTAGTAGCTAGACTATGGTGTATGGGTGCTCTTTTGAGAAGATATTCTTATCTGTTAAAGTGAATTTGGAAGAACGAAAAGCTCAGGAAGTGAAGTTATGTTCAAAAGAAAAGAAAAAAAAAATGATGAAAAAATCGAAAAAAAAAAGAAAAGAAATAAAAGAAGAAGTTGTGAGTATCTCCTAAAAATGTCAAAATCAATGGAAGGAGTTTACCCTTGTGTTTCGTGTGTAATAAGCCAAATTGTTACTTCTGGTTTCATCGTTCGCTTTTTGGGAATTAATCGAAAGCTTGTATTGAGTATTCATTTATCATTGGTCAGTTGCTAGCTCATTCTAACCTTCACATGACCATAACTATTTGTCTACCTTTCGCCCATTTCCCAAAGCCTTTTTCTTATTTTTCGGCTTCTTTTCTATGTGCATTGTGATCTTTGACTTGTGTTTTGAATTGTTTACCATATTAGACTGCGGACACATTTTCATAAGTCGTAGATAGGTGAGTGTCTCAAAAATATTTACACATAAAGAAATCACCTTTTACATACATTGAGTGTTCGAGTGTGCCGTGAGAGTCCTTTTGTCAAAAGATCATGCAAGAGCCGAAAATCTATAGTGCAATTCTTTGTGCTACGCCGTTATGTAAATCTCAGCCATGTTTATGTATCATTCTTTCCCACGTTGCTTTTGGGTTATGATTCATTATGTTTTCAAAGTCTTACGTTGAGATTTGTTTCTTGATGGTATAGTAGCCAATGCTTGCAATCTTGTCCTGGTATTGTTTGTTATGTTTGCTTGAGGACAAGCAAAGGTTTAGCTTGAGGGAGTTTGATAAGTGAATATTTGTATGATTTTAACCCCCAGTTTAGCTCAGTTTTGTATGTCATTTGTGCTTTGTTAAGCCATTTTATGAGCTAATATCGTCTTCTAAGCGAATTCATGTGTTCTTACTTGTTTTGTAGGGAAAGTGACGTTTCTACGCCCTTTTTCTATATTCCCGAGCATTTTCCTAGAACCCGACGATTCGAAGAAGAAAGCTTGACCATGTGTAAGGCATTTCAAGAAGGTTCACTAACTTAAGAGAGAGAAGAAGCAAAGACGGTTTCGTAGTTGTCGGAAGATCAATAAATTGGGCGGAAGAATTCATCGCTTTACATCAAACCCTATCAAACAACCCGATTGTAGAAGTCAAGGGGGATTTTGGAAGTCGAGTCAAGCAAAGGAAGATGAAACGTTAATCAACCGCTTCTAGAAGACCACATACCCGATCGGGTAAGTGTGTACCCGATCGGGTATCCTTGCTGATCCAAGCATGACGGCTCCTTCTTCCTTATTTTGTCCTATGTGTTTAATACCCAACCTCTTCTCCACGAAACCCTAATACTATAAATAGATGCTCTAAGCCCCTCTTCTAGACACATCTATCTCTCACACAATCTAATCTTATATCTCATACAATCTTCTTACTAGTTTTCTTTTTTTAGCTTTAGTCTTTCTAGTTTAGATTATCTTCTACTTTTATCTTTTGTTCTTAGTTTATTTCTGTCCATTTCATATCAAAACATTAGTTTAGTTCAATAAGAATTTCAATCTTTGTAGTCTACTTTGTTGGGTACAAGAGTTGTAATTCAAGGTACGGTATTTCTATGCGAAGGATTTCTATTGTCGTTATCGCTTTCATTGTTGATCGTCATCTAGGTATTCCTAATTTATCCTTTGGTTATTGTTCTTTATTGTTTTCCATTTGATTGTTATTCTCTATTCATATCACTTAGATTCGTTTTTATGTTGTTATAATCATAGTTTCATTTCTCAGATTGTCATATAGCGTCGTTATTATCACCACATAGAGAGTCTAAATTATTGTTAAAATCAACTAAATATGCCTATCTTAACTTTCATTGTTAATATCATCGTAGACATAAACATAATCTACATGTGTGAACCTATTTCCCTAGATGCTTCTCATTATTGTTAAATCATCATTTGCTTTATTGTTTTCATTTTAGTTTGCTCTTATTTTGCTCTTATTTATGTTCTTTATTAGTTTAGAATTCAAAACCTCAAAACCCAGAAAATTGTTAGATAAAACTCAATAGTGAGACGATTCACAATCCATAGGAAATACCATCTCCCTGAGGATCGACCCCTACTTCCCTAATTACATTAATTTGTTATAAGCCTAGTCAGGGTAATTTATCTTTGCATCGGGCTTGCGACACGCCTGATCATATGTATTACACGATATTATTATAGTGTATTGGTCCGACATTACTCGGTTTATGTGACGGTCCATTACTAGTAATAATAAGAATACATATTACATAATATACATATTAATTAGATGCTAATTACCAAATAGAGGTTGAGTTAAATAAGGAAACTAGGTTTTGCCTTCTTTCCTTGGGATCTCACGGCTCAAATAGGGTGGAAAAGAAGTTTTCTTCTAACCCTAATTTGACACATCTCACGGCACACCTAGGGTGAAAAGAGAAGGAAAAATTCTGATTTTGGTCTCTCTTATTCATCTTCATATTCATCATCATTATACACACAAAATTAAAAAGTAATTTTTGGGTATTTGTTCTAGCACGACGAAGGCATTTCTTGAACCATCTTGGGTGTAACGATTAGGAGAATACCTACTTTGGTATTTGTTCTTAGGCCTTTTACTAGGACCGATGGTTATTTCTTAATCTCTTGTTTATATTATGCAATTTCATTTATGACTAGAAATTCATATAGTTATAATTTCATTATAATCCGAAATTTTAAAGGGAAGTATACCGATATTTCCCACACAATCTAGTTTTGGATTTAGAGGTATACTTTAATAAACGTTATTATGTACATGACCTCTAAATAAAGAATATAGTATCCACTTTTGTGTACGACACAAGTGTTTTACTTTTGTGAATGGAACAAGCGTTGTATCTATTTATGCCTATACTTGGTCAATGGTTATACCATACCAATCAAAGGTAACTATATTCTTGACCTAAATTATAAATTTCTTGTCATATAGATTGAAAAAGGCTCAAAATTGGTGACCCAAATCTAATCTTAATTCTCGATTGTGTAGCACATAAAAGGCTAGTATCGACTAGTATCCCTAAACCATTTGATTTTGAATCTTATGGTGTGTGCGAATCTTGTATTCAAGGCAAGATGCTTCGTGCACCTTTTTATTGAAAAATAAATCAAACTAGTGAGTTATTGGCCCATTACATAAGAATATGTGTGGTCCAATAACAAATACAACCAGAGATGCTAATGATTACTTAACTTTATTTACCGACAATTTAAGTAGATATTATGTTTGATTCTACTTAATGAGGTGTTAAGAGAAATCTTTGAAAAGTTCAAAGAGCTTCAATGTGAAGCAGTTAACCACTAAGAGTATTAGATCAGGGACTTACGACTAAATAGTAACTATAAATATCTAAGTATTGACTTTGATTTTCACCAAAAGTATTGTGAAATAATTTCACGAGTTAACTTCTCTAACACACATTATGAGATAAGGCGTTGTTAAATAGAGAAACAGAACCTTATAAGATATGGTTTTGTCTTTGACAAGTCAAATTGAGCCATTTGACTAACCTTGGGATCTTAATATTTTTTTCTGCTATTTCTTTTCCCACCATATTAAAACACATTTAAAACAGTCTGATTTCATTCCATATACGATATGGGTAGGTAGCGTACATAATTTGTAAGTTATCCGAATGAAACAAGTGCTCCATAATCCTACATTGACCACGAGAACAAAGCGTTTGTGACTCGTGATGCTGTCTTTCAATAAAAATACGAATATTTCTTGATGAGACAGAGTGGGAGAAAATGTTTCAAGAGCCAGAAACTGAGCATATGTTTCAAGAGCCACAAACTGAGCATATTGTAACACCCGGAAATGTACCCTATTTTTCTAGTAGAAATATTTTACGAAATCTTTTCAGCAAATTTAAGTTTTAATTTAGAATATAAATTTTCGAGTCGAATTTAGAATTTCCGAGTTCGTATTTGGAATTTCCGCGAGATTCCATGAGAATCCCGTCTTAAGGCGAGTTTGACTTTTCTTGACTTTTAAGTCGTCTTTGACTTTTCTTGACTTTTAAGTCGTCTTTGACTTTTCTTGACTTTTGAGCCGCCTTTGACTTTCGTTGACTTTTACGACTCACCCTACATATACTCCCTCAAACCCTAAACCTAATTCATTTCCTCACAATTCATTCCTTCTTCTTCCTCACCATAAACACCAAAAACCTTGCCTCCATTTTCATCCAACATTAGATTCGTCATAGTTCGTTCGTTTCTCGCTCAAATTCCCGTAAGTTCGTCTTATTCTTCCCCTCTTAGCTTCCTCTATCCGTATTGGTAATAAAATTACCGTCTTTCTCGCTTTTTAAATTATCCATCTTTCTTTAGGTGAATGATATTCATCTTTTATTATCTATTTGTATGTAGGTGGAGATTAGGAAGGTTTAGAAACCGTTTAAAGACGCGAAAAGGTAACGGTGAAGGGTTACTCGATATCATTTACGTGTTTTATGTGATTTCTAGGATAGAAACCGTATTTAGATTATGGTTAGTATGCTTAGGACTTGTGTTGTTGTTGTTGGTTGTTGTTAATTGTTAATTGATATGAGAATTGATGATTTGTGTTGATAAATGAGGATTTTGTTGTTGATAACATGTTGATTTTTGATCGTCCTTGACTCCCGTGAAGGACGCAGGCTGCGTTGGGGGACGCAGGCTGCGTCGTAGGACGCAGGCTGCGTCGTGGTGACGCAGGCTGCGTCATACGCTGCCAACAGAATTTTTCCTGCACTGACCCCTTTTCGTAAAATGATCATATCTCCTTCGTTACTTGCTTGTTTTGGGCGTGTGACATCTCGTTGGAACCGTAAGAGGATAAGCTATCACCTCCACTTGGAATTTCTGCATTCCCATGTCTAGAACTCTAGTTATGACCGTTTGAAGTGGACCCTTGTTTTCGTTGGTTTCCAAACAACGTTGTTTTGGAGAGGTGATCTATGTTTTTATTCATTATGCTTCATAAACTTGTTCTAATGCTTATGTATCATGTATTGACTCATGTTTATCATATTTAAACTTATATGATTCCCTATTCTCATGTTTTGTGACGGTTTTTGGTATGTTCCCACTTTGAGTCGGTTTTTACAAATGATACGGTTTGAGCACTATTTTGTCTTGTGCTTTGTACTCTCATTCCCTTGGCTACCTCCACGTTCGTAAGGCTGGAATATCGGAACGGGGAGGTATCCTACTGCTTAATTGCATGTGTTAGTGGGCATACGACGACGTTGTTGGGAGGCGAACGCTATGAGTTGATCGACCCGGCCGTCAAATGTTGTGTACTTGCGAGGTGGTGTTATTTGCATGTAGCGTACCGCTTGTTATGAGGCTTGTGCTCTTTTCCGCCTCTTTCGTGAATTGATCTACCGAATTTGGGGTACTCGGCGTCTATTGATTGACCGAGTCTTGGATGCGAAATGTTATCGCATGTCGAATCGGAAAATGTGATTCCGAGAATCTGGCCAGGTTTAGACTAGGACCGTATTATTATCGTCGTGCTACCAGTAGGAAATTAGCCTACATATACGAAATGTAGCATCGTGTATGCGTTCAGGGCAATGTTTTATCCCGTGGATGCCTTTTAATCATACTTGCTGGGACACGGTGCTAGTGCGTTTCATTTACCGTGAGAGATGTCGTCCTTGTGTCGTCGTTCTTGGATGCGTGATTTCATGACTTATTATTCATGGTCATTGCATGTTTGGGCATCGTCTATGTATTGGTATGCGTGAATGGATGATAATATGAAAGATTTATTGTGGTCATTGCATGACTTGGCATGGTTTGTTTGTCGAGTCTCAATCTTATCAAACTTATACCGCTAACGGTGAGATGTAAGCCCTAGTGAGCGTATTCGGTTGCCTAAGAGTGTCTTCCCCGAGTCTTTGTATCACATGATGGATTCGGACTTGTGCTTCTTATACTCTTATCATTATATATCGAATTGCCTATCTATCCTTATCATATCTCACATGTATATCTATATGTATGCATGGTCTACTTTTGTATTTCCTTCTATGTACGTTTAATGTGATATGGCTGGGAGAACCCGGAGTTACTCCCCACTGACTGTGGCGTTCATGTTTTTCATGGATGAACAGGTTGCTTGATTTGGATGGCTTTTTGCTTGACAATTTGGGTTCGGGTGTGAGCTTGCGGGCGTTGTCCCTGGATTAAAACACCTCTAGACGATTTTAGCTTGTTTGCTAAACACTTTTACTTTGTTAACTTTTGGAGAGACTTCGGCTCTTGATGTAGTATAATTCGTACTTTAGTTTGTAATTTTTGACACTCCTCGTATTCTTTCCTTGCATGTATAAAAGTTTTTAAAACTTCATATTTCCGCTATATAATTCACATGCTTGTTTGTTTTATATTTCTGCATTCGCGAGGGTTGTCACAGAAGGTGTTGCTATTTAATGCCCGACTGCGTTTATTTCCTGGTAAGCTGAAATCCAGGTGGAGTGGTCCGTACACAGTAACTACTGTTACTCAGTTTGGATCCGTTGAGATAGAAGACTCTGAGGGTAACCGATTTAAATTCAATGGGCATCATGTGAAACATTACTATGGAGCTGACAATGTCGTGGGTCGCGTCGAAGTGCTCTTCTTCGACGGAGACAAGGAGCTTGATGATTGAAGCTCAAGGGTCGTGTGGGACCTTATAAACCTGCGCTTATCGGGATACAACCCGATCTATTGTTTTGTTGTACCGTATTAATAACATTTTAGTAGTTTATTTCTGTTGTACTGTTCAAACAATTTCAATTGCGTACTTTCTTGCTTCTCGCAGTTTTGGTGTTACTGGCTCTGAAGTTTTTATTCGATCGAGTTGCATTTTAGTAGCATTTTGTTTACTCGATCGAGTACTTTTGTGACGAACTCTCTCGGACGAGCTGTTTTCCAGTCAATCGAGAAAGCTCCATCTCGTTTTCACTCGATCGAGTAGTGTTCTACTCGATCGATTCCCTGGAGCACCTCCTTTTCGGTCTGGTTTGGGGAAGTCGGTTATACGCGCATTCCTGTAAGTTTCCGACTCTCTCTAGTTTGCACTTCTTTAACTTTACTTTGTATGCATTGTTAATCACTCATACAATTCCAAAAACTTCAAAAACTTCAAAATTTTCATGTTTATTTTTGCATTTTAGTCGAGTCGGAACAATTTTCTCCTACTCTTCACCTAGTCTCGATTTAAGCCTTGCACAATTAATATCTCTTACATAGTCATTTGCTTGTTAATCGATGCTGAACGAATAGACTTGACCTGACATGTTGGCAACCTACTTACATATTCTAAGGATTAGAGCTCTTATACTGGTGACATCTATGACCAGTTCATATAGGATTGTGAGTAGTTACTCCCTCGTGTCATCGCATTGCATGTATATGAAATTTGATTTTTATTGTCTGCACGTACGGGTTCGCGGTCGGTATCACATATTTGGAGAATGCTTGCAATTTCCCTTTTTCTCATTACCCATTTAACTCCACATTCAGCCAAAACTGCCAGTTGACCCACAATCTACATCCTAAATTTAGCCTACCTTGCGTCGAGCTAGTCTAGTGTTGGTTGTTGAGGTATTTACTTCTTTTTATCAGTTTGGTTTGCATCCCTGCCACGGAGTTGGTATCTGAAGAATTTGGGAATCGAAGTTGAAACTGTTTCCGTGGAAATGTTAGCTGAATACTTAAAAAAAAAAAAGAAATGAAAAGAAAAAAAGAATCTTTTATCATGTTAGTCCTTGAATGGTGGTTGTGCGTATGTACGGTAACTGAATCTTTTATCATGTTAGTTGGCATTGCATGAACGCGACGGTCGTAGTTAGGTGAGCGACTATTTTCTCCTTCTCTCTCTTGCACATAACATGCTTATTACCCTTTGCTTTGCTGAGAGAAGAGTGACCCGTGAGAGTCCGACATTGATGGTCTGGCACGGTCAACGGTTCAGTTCGTTTGCATTTGATATCATTGCTGAGTTTGATTGTTGCATTAAATTGGTTCAAGCAGGCGATTTGCGGTAGTCCGGAGTTTATTTGTTCCATTTATTTGTTGCATCCTTTTTGCTTGAGGACAAGCAAAGGTTTGGTTTGGGGAAGTTTGATGCGTTTATTTTATATAGACCTTTTAGGCCATCTTTTCACTCATTTCCATGCTCATTTAGTATTGCTTTACTACAAATATCCCCCGAATAGTCTACTTTGGTTTGTTTTGTAATATTTGCAGGTATGGACCAGAATGACAGAAAACTAGCCATTTTGTAGCTCCTCAAGCATGCATAAGTGAGTCGGAAAGAAATCTTGGTGTCTCAGAATACGTGAAGTCGTGTTGAAGGAATGGAAGAACGAAATCCATGATCAAAACTCTCGTTCGAGGTGTACAAGCTTTCGATCAACTACTCTATCGATTAGAAGACCCCGATCGAGTGTTGTTCTGCTCGATCGAGCTGTTGGCTTTTGATAAGTGATTTTTTGTACTGATTTATCCCCCGTTTTAGCTCGATTTCTATACGATTTATGCACTTTGTTAAGTGATTAACGAGCTAATATTGCTATTCTAGTTGTTTTGCGTGTTTTGACTCGTTTTATAGGAAATGAAGCAGTTTTGCTATATTTTCCTACTTTATGGAGCAAAGACACTAGGATACGAGTTTTCAAGGAATTGATGATAGCCAGTTCACGATTTGATTACGATTCCGCTACAACCTTCCTCGAATGGACTCAATTTGGATATTGGCTTTGAACTTTAAAAGGGAACCTCAACCCAAGTCTAGAGAAAAGATCAGCCCAAGCCCAATTCCGTAGTGCATTGACCAAGACCAAGGCATAGGATTCCGTGCCTAAGATGAAAAGACGGAATATCCATCTTACCCAAAAACCCGATCGGATTGCCCAATACCCGATCGGGTATTTCTGCAAGAGAACGTTACTTGGCTCTTCTTCAATCCGAGCTTAAATGAGTACATTAATGCTTTGACTAGGGTACGAATTTGGAGAGGGATCAGCAGCCATGCATCCCTATAAAAGCCAATGATCATCACACAACTTATCATCAACTTTTACAATAATCCAATTATCTATTATCATCTTTACATATCTTTTAGCACACTTTCTTACAAGTTTTTATAGTTTATTTCTTAGTATTTCTCTAGTGTTTTCATAGCTTTTGTTATTGGATATTTGTTCTTACTTTCGTTCTTATATACTAATATTCCAACTCGGTAATTCTCTAATCTTGATTTACTTTTGCAACTCTAATCATCATGAATTATAATCTCACTAGTATCATTTTCATAATATTGTTGTTGTTAGGAAATCAAACTAAAATTAATCTAGTAAAAACCAAAATATTATTTAGCATGTCACATTATAATTTACCTAATCATATAATCCTAAAAATTGTTATTAGAATCATTGTTAATATAATCACCATAATCACTTTAGTATTTATATTTCATAGTCTAATTTCATACATCTTTTTCTTATTAATCTACTTAATCACATAATCACATAAATTAGATTAATTCTAATATTGTAAAATTATCATTGTGTAAATAAAATAAATAGAGTTGTAGTATTGAAATGATTTACGAGTTAAATGAATTAAAAGAAGAGTAGTTACCAATTGAACCATCTAAATTGTTTCTTCCTTTGGTCGTGTCAAATTCTATAACTATGTTTAGTGGCCATAAACAATTGTTTGTATTAGTCATTTCTATCTTTATAACGAGAGTTGGGATGGGAATTAGGACTACCAATAGGGGTTTAGTGACTTAACCATGCTGAAAGGACGTTAGGACCCACTAAAAGGTCGGTACGAATCCGGAAGGAATATACCGCTACAAGGCCTAGACAATCATAGTAATTCTAATATTGGTATCTATGAGACTTTTAATTAGTTTTACATGTATTTCTCTTTCACTATATCAACTTCATTAGTTTGTTTACTTTACCGTTTTAGATAGTTTACATTATTCTTATCTAGTTAGTTTACTTTATCGTCTTTCCATTTTCGTTCTTAGATAGTTTACTTTATTATTATTATCTAGTTTATTAGTTTAGTTAGTTAGGTTTTCAATATTGTCATTTTAATATCGTCTTTAGATAGAATTTAGTTGTTATTGTTCGGATCAGAGGGTTTCCCCGATCGGGTACGTGACAACCCGATCGGGTACGTCTTCTGTTCTGAGTTTTTTATTTGCAATTTACATATTTGTCATTTACATATCGTCATTTATATACTTGTCATTTTATTTTATGTTAATTGTTTAGATAAACACCTAAAGTGACTCGAACCTAAATGAAAATCAATCCATAGCAAATCATAGTTAACACGTACTCCCTAAGGATCGACACCCTTCTTCCCTAATTACATTCCTTATGTTGTTAGCCTAAGTGCGGGTAATTATTTTTGTATCGGGACCGCGACAGAAACCGATCAAATTTTGACGCCGTTGCCGGGGAGCACGGTTTTGTTTATCTATGTACTGTTTGTTTTTATTTATCAATTCTACCATTTTCTAGGTGCAACCGTACCTAGTTCATTTCTAACTTTCTCTTTTGTCTTTTTCTTGTAGGTAGACAAAAATGGTACTAACAAGGGAAGATCCAAGGTCCTAAGGGTCCATTTGACTATGATTGCTCTCATCGAGGGTAACCAACTTACTGGAAAACAAAACGAAAACCCGTCGCACCATCTTCAAACCTTTTGTGAGTTATGTCGAACCTTTATGAAGGAGGGAATCACCCAAAACGAAATTAGAGAAACCCTTTTTCCTTTATCACTAAAGGGAGAAGCTAAGTGGTGGTTCACCCGTCGCTTAAAGGAAGCCACAAGGCCTATGCAGTGGGAAGAGATTGTCATCGCTTTTCACCGTAGGTTTAGAACCAATTTGTCAAACCTATCAACTAAATCACAAAACGAAAGAGGGGAAGGTTCACAAACCAATGGGGGAGAGCGAAAGAAGAGTCGAGTGGAAACTTCAATTGATGTTGACACTACCATTTCCTTAGCTTGTCCCAGTAAATCCAACGAAACCACCCCAAAAAGTACCTTATATCGCCCAAAAGTTTTCAACCCATTTACCTCAATAACAACACCATGTGAACTTTGTGGTGGGATAGGGCATGTACCTCAACGATGTGGGAACAAACTCACAACCTTAAACCCTTTCCACCCACGAGTTTATCAAGCCCAATTTACTCATACACCACAATACCCACCTTTTCAAAATGGTCTAATAGATGTCAAGTTAAGGGAGATAACCCAAACCCAACATAACATGAGCTCTTACTTCCTTTCTAGCCTAAACTCACTCAAATCAGCCATTTTATCTCTCCAAAAGAGAGTAAAGAAGTTGACCCCGTCGAGTTCTAGTCAAAATACCCAAGGGAGTGAAGTACCATCGATAGTCACAATTGATATGATTAGTGATAAGCCTTGTGATCATCCTCTTGGGAATGAAAAGAGTAAAGAGCCTATCTTTAGGTTACCCCATGAACTTTACAACAATACATCACAAGCCAAACCCACCAAAGTCCCTACACATGAGGAGACATCTCGTCTCGAAGCCTTGCTCATGAAATTGATAAAAGCTCAAGGGAAATTGGAGGAAAGAATTGGAGAAGTAACTTTGGCAACAAAAGAAGCTTTTTCAAAATTAGAGGCACGGATTGGCAAGACATCTAGGCAAAGAGAAGCAACCAAGAACTCCGAGGAACCTACCATTGAAGAAGGGAAGATTCTCATTCCTTCCAAACTAAAGGACCCAGGTTGTTTCAACATCTCTTTCACAATGTGTTTTTATAAGGTGAAAGGTGCATTGTGCGATTTAGGAGCCGCTATTAGCGTCATGCCTTTTGATTTGTATCATGACCATTGCCCCATACAAATGAAATACACAAGTACTAGTCTTCAACTAGCCGACGGATCTATGCATACTCCCGCAGGAATTGTGGAAGACGTCCCAATACGGATTGGGTACTTCCTCGTTCCCGTTGATTTCTATGTCATATATTCAATGAAGGAAAGCAATGACTATAATATATTAGGAAGGCCTTTCCTAAACACGGTTGGAGCTTGTATAGATGTGAAAGGGGAAAAGATTACGTTTGAAATAGATGGATCGAGTGCCACCTTTGATAAAAAGGGGAATGTGTTGAGCGTTGGAGATAGCGACCTCGAGGCTTTCAAAGCTGCGGAGGCATGATGAGATTACCATGGGTGTTGGTAAACAGGTAAATGTGGAAACTCAAGGACGAATCCAGCTGCAAGGAGCTTAAAATCCCTTCATAAGGCTTAAGGAGGGATAGTACAACATAGTCTAGCATGACTTAAAAATGCGCTTGTCGGGAGGCAACCCGTCTTTTTCTTTTCTTTTTCTTTATGCATTTCTTTGTTTTACTTATTAGACAATGATTTTTATTTTGGACTATTCTATTTGGACTTTATTTTTGGATTTTGTGTTGTAATAGTTAGGAACAATTTTTCATTTTTACTTGTTATTATGCATGTTTCGTCAATAGTTTTTCGTACTTAGAGTCGGAGGACCTATTGAGACAAGACGGAGCTATCCTTGGCCCAAGTTGTCAAGATTACTAAGGTTAGTAAATATGTTCAAGGACATAGCCCAAAGGTAAGAGCAAGTGGCAAAGAAAATAGAAACAAAAACCGGACCAGCAGGTTTACCCGATCGGATCCATGCATACCCGATCGGGTATATTGCCTGTTTCGTGGTTTATTCTATTTTCTTCTATAAAACCCATGTGCTACCCTTTGCTTGCTGCCTTATACCCGTGTTCTTCAATTTCAAAGCTCAAAATTCTCTCAAAACATTCAATTCTTAGTCTATTCTTACAAAATTTGTTCCTATAGTTCATCAAGGGCAATTTCTAAGCATCATCAAGTAAGTTATTTTCTACATTAGTTACTTTAATCTCTCTATATTTTTCAGAAATCCAACATGAACAAACCCTAACTTCAATTTGGGGGTTCTTGATTTTGATTGCAAAACTTGTTTAAATTGGATTTCTAATGATTCTTACATGTTATAGAGTGAATTCTAGTGATTAATTAGGATGATTACTTTGATTTGGATGCCCATTAGCTAATTAGGATACTCATCTTTGCTATATGTTAACAATTTTTGCTTAAGTGGTAGTATGATGCTTGAATTTATGCTTTATACTATGAACTTATGATCTTGTCATGATAAGTTAGCATTAGTACCTTTAGGTAGTAGCCAAAAACATGATTTAAGTATATGTTGTTCATCTTAGTAACATATTGTTATGCTTAATGTCCTCCATTTGTGCTCAAAATATAGCATGACAATGTTTTACTAAAGTCACTATGCTTGAATTTGTGCTTAAAGGCTTAGTATTCTATAACACTTATGATACCCACTTGTGTTTATGAATGAAGTGTTTTTAATACTAGTTATTTGTAGAAAATGGCACCTACACTAAGGAAATCAAAGAGGGCAAGAACCTCTACTCAAGGAGAGAGTAGTAGAGCACAAGAGGAAGATATTGAAATGCTTGAAGCTAATGAACAACCCGAAAATCAAGGGAATGCTATGCATGATCCTAGCTTCCCGGATGTAGAATTTAGCTCACATGAGCAATGGCAAAAATGGTGCGTTCTTAAAAGCAAAGGTATGAGGGCTACCAAGTTCCTCAATGTTTCTTCTTTAACGCATATGAAACTTCTTGACCATGTTAAAGTGTTATTTAGGGGTCTAGGTATGAGTGCTAGCATGAACTTTAGCTATGAGACCTACCCTCAATTAACCCTTGAATGTTTGAGCTCTTTTGAGTTATATCGGTCTAGAAATAGAAACACTATGCCTTAAGTTTGTTTTCGCTTGTTTAATGATGATTATAATATCAACTTGGAGACTTTTGCTAGATATTTTGGCCTCACCACTGAAAATACTGTTACCTCACCTCCGGAAGGCTTTGATGTTAGCCAGCTTTGGAGTGCTATTTCGACTTACCCCGTCTCTCGTTGGGACCATGTCCCACACCAACATATCCATCATCCCGCCATTAGAATCTGGCAAAGATTCATGGAATGGTATTTTTTGGGTCGTGCTGAACCTCATTTGGTAAGACGAGTAGAGTTAGAAATGTTAGGAGGATTTTTAAATGTGAATGGTGATGAACCATGGTCTATTAGTGTTCCGTATCATTTTGCTGTTCGGTTGACCAAACCTATTAATGCCAAGAACACTGCCATTGTCTATGGAGGTCTTATTACTCACCTAGCTATGAGAGTTTGTGGTTTTAACCAAGCCACCACCGACCTTCAGGCATTGACTACACCTCTCACCGAGATGGGAAATGGGTTAGATTATGAATACTTTGTTCAGCACAACTGGTTTCGTGCTTCTCACCCCATATGATTTGGAGGATTGATGGCCGTGACTCGGTCAAGTTGACCGCCGAGGTAGAGCAAATTCCAATTCTTCGGCAGCGACCTCCACTTCAAGAGGGTGAGGCTATCTTACCCGGACCTACTTACTACCTTCCTGTTGGGGATATTACCCCCATTGACCCTCCTGTTCAGCTTAGATCCAGCCGCCCTGAGGTTGGATCATCCTCTCAATCGACCCATGCTGCGGGCGATGTAGCCGCCATGTTTGAAGCTTTAACCTTGTCCGTTAATAAAATTAAGTCCGACCAGCAGCTTGCTTTGCACCCCATATATGACCACTTTACTAGGCAAGGTGTGATTAGACCCGAGGGCCCTCACCCGTCTGTTTATACTTGGCCCGAGGGGAAGTATGGTGCTGCTTATGGTGCAGGTGTATCGCGAACCGGACCTGATTACTGTGGAACGGACTATGGCGTCGAGAGTTTTGGAGGGTATGGAGGTGATTTTTCTGATCACCAAGTGGAGGAGTATCAGACCTTTGGAGCCAGAAACCCAACCGGGATCTTTCCTTCTCGTGGTAGTTATCATTCTGCAGATGATACCCACTATGCAGATGCTTCTGGATCCGCACCCGAGCCACCTCCTTCTGAGAGGAGAGGCCGTAGCTGGTGGCCTTTAGGATGAGATGATGAGCTCCCCTTGTTCATACTAGCTTGGGGGAGGCTAGCCATTTTGTAAGAATTTTATTTCTTTTCTTTATTTTTCCCATTTTTAGTTTTCTTTTTAAGTCCCTTTTCCCATTAGAATTTCATATCGTTTCTCTGTTCCGTGTGCTATCAACCGTCTTTCGGTTTGTTTCTATTATAATTGCCTGCAGATTGAGGACAATTTGAAGTTTTAGCTTGGGGGAGGATTTGCATTTAGGAACTGCATTTAGGATTGCATTTAGATTTTTAGTTTCCTTTTTGGTTTCTTTTCTTTTAATTTTCTTAGTTTCTTTTTAGTTTAAATATAAAAAAAAATCGAAAAACTCAAAACACAAAAAGAAAAGATCATTTCCATCTTACATTTCTCATTTTATAGTTTTTAAAAGTTGATGTTTCACTTTATTATGAGGAATTATGAATTCATGGGGATGTCTTGTACACAGTAGGTAGGAAATTGCATTTGGACTTAATTAAGCTTGATCTTGACTTTGGCAAGCTACTCATATTGTAAGGTAGAGCCTCCAGTGGTCGGTACATCTGAACCTGATCCCAGTTTAGCAGTGAGTAGTTTCTCCTTATAGTCTGTGTTACATCAAAATGCATAAGCATGGTTTTTATTCCATTTTCTATAAGTATTACTATCATGATCTACATTTTGAAGCCATTCAATCTCTTGTTCACATTTCACAAAAACACCCTTCTTTCTAGCTACATTATAATTTTGCCTACCCTTGTTGAGCTAGTAACCAACTATATGTGTAGGGGTGTTCTATGCTTTTGCGATGTTCTGATAATGCCATCATTTGGTGTGAAATTGTCTCGGGATTACTGATTCGCGGGTTTTGATGTGAAAGAGAAGAAGAAAAAAAAAAGGGAGCTTTGAAAGAATGATGAAAAATAAAAAATGAAATTGAAAGCTCAAAAGAAAAAAAAAGAAAAAAAAAGAAGAAAAGAAAAGGGGAAAAACGCTTCCATGAAATGAAAAGAAAGAAAATTATGGGAAGTCGTAACTTGATTCTAATGTTTAATAGGCCAATATGCTTCTTTTGGCTTTGATTTTTGTTGATGGGAATTGGTATGATTTGGATTGAGTATCCACTACACATTTGGTTATTACTAGCTTGACTTTAAGCTCCACATGACCAAAATCGTTTGTCTACTTTCTTACCCAAATTTCCCAAGCCTCTTCTTTACTTTACTAAGTGCTTCTTACATTATATTTTGATCATGATTAGTTTTACTTAATGATTTTGGATTGTCTACCATACTAGACTGCGGGCACATTCTTATAAGTTGTAGATAGGTGAGTGTCACTTCAAATTTGAACCAATATTTCCTATTTTACAAAAATTTGAGTGATGAGTGTACCGTGAGAGTTAATTGTCAAAAAGATCATGCAAGAGCTGAAAAGGTCCAAAGAATATTTTCTACGCTGCGCCGTTATGTAAATCTCAACCATGATTAGCAATTTTCCTTCGCCCTTGTTGCTGCGGGCTTATGATTCATCAACTTATTAAGAGCTTACTTTTTGAGACTTGTATGATAGATTGATCATTGTTAGCTACTCTTGTCCTAGTTATGATTGTTATATTTGCTTGAAGACAAGCAAGGGTTTAGCTTGTGGGAGTTTGATAAGTGATATTTTGTACTGATTTATCCCCCGTTTTAGCTCGATTTCTATACGATTTATGCACTTTGTTAAGTGATTAACGAGCTAATATTGCTATTCTAGTTGTTTTGCGTGTTTTGACTCGTTTTATAGGAAATGAAGCGGGTTTGCTATATTTTCCTACTTTATGGAGCAAAGACACTAGGATACGAGTTTTCAAGGAATTGATGATAGCCAGTTCACGATTTGATTACGATTCCGCTACATCCTTCCTCGAATGGACTGAATTTGGATCTTGGCTTTGAACTTTAAAAGGGAACCTCAACCCAAGTCAAGATGAAAAGATCAGCCCAAGCCCAATTTCGTAGTGCATTGACCAAGACCAAGGCATAGGATTCCGTGCCTAAGATGAAAAGACGGAAAATCCATCTTACACAAAAACCCGATCGGATTGCCCAATACCGATCGGGTATTTCTGCAAGAGAACGTGACTTGGCTCTTCTTTAATCCGAGCTTAAATGAGTACATTAATGCTTTGACTAGGGTACGAATTTGGAGAGGGATCAGCAGTCATGCATCCCTATAAAAGCCAATGATCATCACACAACTTATCATCAACTTTTACAATAATCCAATTATCTATTATCATCTTTACATATCTTTTAGCACACTTTCTTACAAGTTTTTATAGTTTATTTCTTAGTATTTCTCTAGTGTTTTCATAGCTTTTGTTATTGGATATTTGTTCTTAGTTTCGTTCTTATATAATCATATTCCAATTCGGTAATTCTCTAATCTTGATTTACTTATGCAACTTTAATCATCATGAATTATAATCTCACTAGTATCATTTTCATAATATTGTTGTTATTAGGAAATCAAACTAAAATTAATCTAGTTAAAACCAAAGTATTGTTTAGCATGTCACATTATAATTTACCTAATCATATAATCCTAAAGATTGTTATTAGAATCATTGTTAACATAATCACCATAATCACTTTAGTATTTATATTTCATAACTTAATTTCCTACATCTTTTTCTTATTAATCTACTTAATCACATAATCACATAAATTAGATTAATTCTAATATTGTAAAATTATCATTGTGTAAATAAAATAAATAGAGTTGTAGTATTGAAATGATTTACGAGTTAAATGAATTAAAAGAAGAGTAGTTACCGATTGAACCATCTAATTGTTTCTTCCTTTGGTCGCGTCAAATTCTATAACTATGTTTAGTGGCCATAAACAATTGTTTGTATTAGTCATTTCTATCTTTATAACGAGAGTTGGGATGGGAATTAGGACTACCAATAGGGGTTTAGTGACTTAACCATGCTGAAAGGACGTTAGGACCCACTAAAAGGTCGGTACGAATCCGGAATGAATATACCGCTACAAGTCCTAGACAATCATAGTAATTCTAATATTGGTATCTATGAGACTTTTAATTAGTTTTACATGTATTTCTCTTTCACTATATCAACTTGATTAGTTAGTTTACTTTACCGTTTTAGATAGTTTACATTATTGTTATCTAGTTAGTTTACTTTATCTTCTTTCCATTTCCGTTCTTAGATAGTTTACTTTATTATTATTATCTAGTTTATTAGTTTAGTTAGTTAGGTTTTCAATATTGTCATTTAAATATCGTCTTTAGATAGAATTAAGTTGTTATTGTTCGGACCAGAGGGTTCCCCCGATCGGGTACGTGACAACCCGATCGGGTATGTCTTCTGTTCTGAGTTTTTTATTTGCAATTTACATATTTGTCATATACATATCGTCATTTATATACTTGTCATTTTATTTTATGTTAATTGTTTAGACAAACACCTAAAGTGACTCGAACCTAAATGAAAATCAATCCATAGCAATTCATAGTTAACACGTACTCCCTGAGGATCGACACCCTACTTCCCTAATTACATTCCTTATGTTGTTAGCCTAAGTGCGGGTAATTATTTTTGTATCGGGACCGCGACAGAAACCGATCAAATTTTGGCGCCGTTGCCGGGGAGCACGATTTTGTTTATCTATGTATTGTGGGTTTTTATTTATCAATTCTACCATTTTCTAGGTGCAACCGTACCTAGTTCATTTCTAACTTTTTCTTTTGTGTTTTTCTTGTAGGTTGACAAAAATGGTACTAACAAGGGAAGATCCAAGGTACCGGGTTTTTGAGCTCGCTAGTGGGATCCTAAGGGTCCATTTGACTTTGATTGCTCTCATCGAGGGTAACCAACTTAGTGGAAAACCAAACGAAAACCCGTCGCACCATCTTCAAACCTTTTGTGAGTTATGTCGAACCTTTATGAGGGGGGGAATCACCCAAAACGAAATTAGAGAAACCCTTTTTCCTTTATCACTAAAGGGAGAAGCTAAGTGGTGGTTCACCCATCGCTTAAAGAAAGCCACAAGGCCTATGCAGTGGGAAGAGATTGTCATCGCTTTTTACCGTAGGTTTAGAACCAATTTGTCAAACCTATCAACTAAATCACAAAACGAAAAGAGGGGAAGGTTCACAAACCAATGGGGGAGAGCGAAAGAAGAGTCGAGTGGAAACTTCAATTGATGTTGACACTACCATTTCCTTAGCTTGTCCCAGTCAATCCAACGAAACCACCCCAAAAAGTACCTTATATCGCCCAAAAGTTTTCAACCCATTTACCTCAATAACAACACCATGTGAACTTTGTGGTGGGATAGGGCATGTACCTCAACGATGTGGGAACAAACTCACAACCTTAAACCCTTTCCACCCACGAGTTTATCAAGCCCAATTTACTCATACACCACAATACCCACCTTTTCAAAATGGTCTAATAGATGTCAAGTTAAGGGAGATAACCCAAACCCAACATAACATGAGCTCTTACTTCCTTTCTAGCCTAAACTCACTCAAATCAGCCATTTTATCTCTCCAAAAGAGAGTAGAGGAGTTGACCTCGTCGAGTTCTAGTCAAAACACCCAAGGGAGTGAAGTACCATCGATTGTCACAATTGATATGATTAGTGATAAACCTTGTGATCATCCTCTTGGGAATGAAAAGAGTAAGGATCATATCTTTAGGTTACCCCATGAACTTTACAACAATCCAACACAAGCCAAACCCACCAAAGTCCCTACACATGAGGAGACATCCCGTCTCGAAGTCTTGATCATGAAATTGATAAAAGCTCAAGGGAAATTGGAGGAAAGAATTGGAGAAGTAACTTTGGCAACAAAAGAAGCTTTTTCAAAATTAGAGGCACGGATTGGCAAAACATCTAGGCAAAGAGAAGCAACCAAGAACTCCAAGGAACCTACCCTTGAAGAAGGGAAGATTCTCATTCCTTCCAAACTTAAGGACCCAGGTTGTTTCAACATCTCTTTCACAATGTGTTTTCATAAGGTCAAAGGTGCATTGTGTGATCTAGGAGCCGCTATTAGCGTCATGCCTTTTGATTTCTATCATGACCATTGCCCCATACAAATGAAATTCACTAGTACTAGCCTTCAACTCGCCGATGGATCTATGCATACACCGGCAGGAATTGTGGAGGATGTCCCAATACGGATTGGATACTTCCTCATTCCCGTCGATTTCTATGTCATATTTTCAAAAAAGGAAAGAAATGACTATATTATATTAGGAAGACCCTTCCTAAACACGGTTGGAGCTTGTATAGATGTGAAAGGGGAAAAGATCACGTTTGAAATAGATGGATCGAGTGCCACCTTTGATAAAAAGGGGAATGTGTTGAGCGTTGGAGATGGCGACCTCGAGGCTTTCAAAGCTGCGGAGGCATGATGAGATTGCCATGGGTGTTGGTAAAAAGGTAAATGTGGAAACTCAAGGACGAATCCAGCTGCAAGGAGCTTAAAATCCCTTCATAAGGCTTAAGGAGGGATAGCAAAACATAGTCTAGCATGACTCAAAAATGCGCTTGTCGGGAGGCAACCCGTCTTTTTCTTTTCTTTTTCTTTATGCATTTCTTTCTTTTACTTATTAGACAATGATTTTTATTTTGGACTACTTTATTTGGACTTTATTTTTGGATTTTGTGTTGTAATAGTTAGGAACATTTTCTTCATTTTACTTGTTATTATGCATGTTTCGTATATAGTTTTTCGTACTTAGAATCGGAGGACCTATTGAGACAAGAAGGAGCTATCCTTAGCCCAAGTTGTCAAGATCACTAAGGTCAGTAAGTATGTGCAAGGACATAGCCCAAAGGTAAGAGCAAGTGGCGAAGAAAATAGAACAAAAACCGGATCATCGAACTTACCCGATCGGATCCATGCATACCCGATCGGGTATATTGCCTGTTTCGTGTTTTACTCTATTTTCTTCTATAAAACCCATTTGCTACCCTTTGCTTGCTGCCTTATACCCGTGTTTTTCAATTTCAAAGCTCAAAATTCTCTCAAAACCTTCAATTCTTAGTCTATTCTTGCAAAATTTGTTCCTATAGTTCATCAAGGGCAATTTCTAAGCATCAACAAGTAAGTTATTTCTACTTTAGTTACTTCAATCTCTCTATATTTTTCAGAAATCCAACATAAACAAACCCTAACTCAATTTGGGGGTTCTTGATTTTGATTGCAAAACTTGTTTAAATTGGATTTCTAATGATTCTTACATGCTATAGAGTGAATTCTAGTGATTAATTAGGATGATTACTTTGATTTGGATGATCATTTGCTAATTAGGATACTCATCTTTGCTATATGCTAACAATTTTTGCTTAAGTGGTAGTATGATGTTTGAATTCATGCTTTATACTATGAGCTTATGATCTTGTCATGTTAAGTTAGCATTGGTACCTTTAGGTAGTAGCCAAATTCATGATTCAAGTATATATTGCTCACCTAATTGACATATTGTTATGCTTAATGTCATCCATTTGTGCTCAAACTATAGCATGACAATGTTTTACTAAGGTCACTATACTTGAATTTGTGCTTAAAGGCTTAGTATTCTTAACACTTATGCTATCTACTTATGTTTATGAATGAAGTGTTTTAATACTAGTTATTTGTAGAAAATGGCACCTACACTAAGGAAATCAAAGAGGGCAAGAACCTCCACTCAAGGAGAGAGTAGTACAGCACAAGAGGAAGATATTGAAACGCTTGATGCTAATGAACAACCCGAAAATCAAGGGAATGCTATGCATGATCCTAGCTTCCCGGATGTAGAGTTTAGCTCACATGAGCAATGGCAAAAATGGTGCGTTCTTAAAAGCAAAGGTATGAGGGCTACCAAGTTCCTCAATGTTTCTTCTTTAAGGCATATGAAACTTCTTGAGCATGTTAAAGTGTTATTTAGGGGTCTAGGTATGAGTGCTAGCATGAACTTTAGCTATGAGACCTACTCCCAATTAACTCTTGAATTTTTGAGCTCTTTCGAGTTGCATCGGTCTAGAAATAGAAACACTATGCCTCAAGTTCGGTTTCGCTTGTTTAACGATGATTATAATATGAACTTAGAGACTTTTGCTAGATATTTTGGTCTCACCACTGAAAATACAGTTACCTCACCTCCGGAAGGCTTTGATGTTAGCATGCTTTGGAGTGCCATTTCGACTTACCCTATTTCTCGTTGGGATCATGTCCCACACCAACATATCCATCATCCCGCCATTAGAATCTGGCAAAGATTCATGGGATGGACCTTTTTGGGTCGTGCTGAACCTCATTTGGTGAGACGAGTAGAGTTAGAAATGTTAGGAGGATTTTTAAATGTGAATGGTGATGAACCATGGTCTATTAGTGTCCCGTATCATTTTGCTGTTCAGTTGACCAAAGCTATTAATCCCAAGAACACTGCCATTGTCTATGGAGGTCTTATTACTCACTTAGCTATGCGAGTTTGTGGCTTTAACCAAGCCACCAACGACCTTCAGGCATTGACTACACCTCCCACCGAGATGGGAAATGGGTTAGATTATGAATACTTTTTTCAGCTCAACTGGTTTTGTGCTTCTCACCCCCATATGATTTGAAGGATTGCTGGCCGTGACTCGGTCAAGTTGACCGCCGAGGTAGAGCAAATTCCAATTCTTCGGCAGCGACCTCCACTTCAAGAGGGTGAGGCTATCTTACCTCGACCCACTTACTACCTTCCTGTTGGGGATATTACCCCCATTGACCCCCCTGTTCAGCTTAGATCCAGCCGCCCTGAGGTTGGATCATCCTCTCAATCGACCCATGCTGCGGGCGATGTGGCCGCCATGTTTGAAGCTTTAACCTTGTCCGTCAATAGAATTCAGTCCGACCAGCAGCTTGATTTGCACCCGATATATGACCACTTTGCTAGGCAAGGTGTGATTAGACCCGAGGGCCCCCACCCGTCTTTTTATACTTGGCCCGAAGGGAGGTATGGTGCTGCTTTTAGTGCAGGTGTGCCGCGAACCGGACCTGATTATTGTGGAACCGATTATGGCGTCGAGAGGTTTGGAGGGTATGGAGGTGATTTTCCTGATCACCAAGTGGAGGAGTATCAGACCTTTGGAGCCAGCAACCCAACCGGGATCTTTCCTTCTCGTGGTAGTAATCATTCTGCAGATGATACCCACTATGCAGATGCTTCTGGATCCGCACCCGAGCCACCTCCTTCTGAGAGGAGAGGCCGTAGCTGGTGGCCTTTAGGATGAGATGATGAGCTCCCCTTGTTCATATTAGCTTGGGGGAGGCTAGCCATTTTGTAAGAATTTTATTTCTTTCCCTTATTTTTCGCATTTTTGGTTTTCTTTTTAAGCCCTTTTCCCATTAGAATTTCACATCGTTTTTCTGTTCCATGTGCTATCAACCGTCTTTCGGTTTGTCTCTATTATAATTGCCTGCACATTGAGGACAATGTGAAGTTTTAGCTTGGGGGAGGATTTGCATTTAGGATTTGCATTTAGGAACTGCATTTAGGATTGCATTTAGATTTTTAGTTTTCTTTTTAGTTTCTTTTCTTTTAATTTTCTTAGTTTCTTTTTAGTTTTTATTAAAAAAAAAAAAATTTGAAAAAAATTAAAACACAAAAAGAAAAGATCATTTCCATCTTACATTTCTCATTTTATAGTTTTTATAAGCTGATGTTTCGTTTTATTATGAGGAATTGTGCATTCATGGGGATGTCTTGTACACAGTAGGTAGGAAATTGCATTTGGACTTAATTAAGCTTGATCTTGACTTTGGCAAGCTACTCATATTGTAAGGTAGAGCCTCCAGTGGTCGGTACATCTGAACCCGATCCCAGTTTAGGAGTGAGTAGTTTCTCCTTATAGTCTGTGTTACATCAAAACGCATAAGTATGGTTTTTATTCCATTTTCTATAAGTATTACTATCATGATCTACATTTTGAAGCCATTCAATCTCTTGTTCACCTTTCGCAAAAATACCCTTCTTTCTAGCGACATTATAATATTGCCTACCCTTGTTGAGCTAGTAACCAACTATATGTGTAAGGGTGTTCTGTGTTCTTGCGATGTTCTGATAATGCCACCGTCTGGTGTGAACCTGTCTCAGGATTGTTGATTCCCGGGTTTTGATGTGAAAGAGAAAAAGAAAAAAAAAGAGCTTTGAAAGAATGATGAAAAATCAAAAATGAAATTGAAAGCTCAAAAGAAAAAAAAAAGAAAAAAAAAGAGGAAAAACGCTTCCATGAAATGAAAAGAAAGAAAATTATGGGAAGTCGTAACTTGATTCTAATGTTTAATAGGCCAATATGCTGCTTTTGGCTTTGACTTTTGTTGATGGGAATTGGTATGATTTGGATTGAGTATCCACTACGCATTTGGTTATTACTAGCTTGACTATAAGCTCCACATGACCAAAATCATTTGTCCACTTTCTTACCCAAATTTCCCAATCCTCTTCTTTACTTTACTAGTGCTTCTTACAATATAATTTGATCATGATTAGTTTTACTTAATGATTTTGGATTGTCTACCATACTAGACTGCGGGCACATTCTTATAAGTTGTAGATAGGTGAGTGTCACTTTAAATTTGAACCAATATTTCCCATTTTACAAAAAATTTGAGTGAAGAGTGTACCGTGAGAGTCCATTGTCAAAAAGATCATGCAAGAGCTGAAAAGGTCCAAAGAATATTTTCTATGCTGCGCCGTTATGTAAATCTCAACCATGATTCGCATTTTCCTTCGCCCTTGTTGTAACGGGTTTATGATTCATCTACTTATTAAGAGCTTACTTTTTGAGATTTGTATGATAGATTGATCATTGTTAGCTACCCTTGTCCTAGTTATGATTGTTATGATTGCTTGAGGACAAGCAAGAGTTTAGCTTGGGGGAGTTTGATAAGTGATATTTTGTACTGATTTATCCCCTGTTTTAGCTCGATTTCTATACGATTTATGCACTTTGTTAAGTGATTAACGAGCTAGTATTGCTATTCTAGTTGTTTTGCGTGTTTTGACTCGTTTTATAGGAAATGAAGCGGTTTTGCTATATTTTCCTACTTTATGGAGCAAAGACACTAGGATACGAGTTTTCAAGAAATTGATGATAGCCAGTTCACGATTTGATTACGATTCCGCTACATCTTTCCTCGAATGGACTCAATTTGGATTTTGGCTTTGAACTTTAAAAGGAAACCTCAACCCAAGTCAAGAGAAAGATCAGCCCAAGCCCAATTCCGTAGTGCATTGACCAAGACCAAGGCATAGGATTCCGTGCCTAAGATGAAAAGACGGAAAATCCATATTACACAAAAACCCGATCGGATTGCCCAATACCCGATCGGGTATTTCTGCAAGAGAACGTTACTTGGCTCTTCTTCAATCCGAGCTTAAATGAGTACATTAATGCTTTGACTAGGGTACGAATTTGGACGAGGGATCAGCAGCCATGCAGCCTTATAAAAGCCAATGATCATCACACACAATAAGCATCCAATTATCTATTATCATCTTACTTTCATATAATCTACTATCATCTTTACATATCTTTTAGCACACTTTCTTACAAGTTTTTATAGTTTATTTCTTAGTATTTCTCTAGTGTTTTCATAGCTTTTGTTATTGGATATTTGTTCTTACTTTCGTTCTTATATACTCATATTCCAACTCGGTAATTCTCTAATCTTGATTTACTTATGCAACTTTAATCATCATGAATTATAATCTCACTAGTATCATTTTCATAATATTGTTGTTATTAGGAAATCAATGTAAAATTAATCTAGTTAAAACCCAAATATTATTTAGCATGTCACATTATAATTTACCTAATCATATAATCTAAAAATTGTTATTAGAATCATTGTTAATATAATCACCATAATCACTTTAGTATTTATATTTCATAGTCTAATTTCATACATCTTTTTCTTACTAATCTACTTAATCACATAATCATATAAATTAGATTAATTCTAATATTGTAAAATTATCATTGTGTAAATAAAATAAATAGAGTTGTAGTATTGAAATGATTTACGAGTTAAATGAATTAAAAGAAGAGTAGTTACCAATTGAACCATCTAAATTGTTTCTTCCTTTGGTCGTGTCAAATTCTATAACTATGTTTAGTGGCCATAAACAATTGTTTGTATTAGTCATTTCTATCTTTATAACGAGAGTTGGGATAGGAATTAGGACTATCAATAGGGGTTTAGTGACTTAACCATGCTGAAAGGACGTTAGGACCCACTAAAAGGTCGGTACGAATCCGAAAGGAATATACCGCTACAAGGCCTAGACAATCATAGTAATTCTAATATTGGTATCTATGAGACTTTTAATTAGTTTTACATGTATTTCTCTTTCACTATATCAACTTGATTAGTTAGTTTACTTTACCGTTTTAGATAGTTTACATTATTGTTATCTAGTTAGTTTACTTTATCGTCTTTCCATTTCCGTTCTTAGATAGTTTACTTTATTATTATTATCTAGTTTATTAGTTTAGTTAGTTAGGTTTTCAATATTGTCATTTAAATATCGTCTTTAGATAGAATTTAGTTGTTGTTATTCGGATCAGAGGGTTTCCCCGATCGGGTACGTGACAACCCGATCGGGTAAGTGTTCTGTTCTGAGTTTTTCCTTTGCAATTTACATATTTGTCATTTACATATCGTCATTTATATACTTGTCATTTTATTTTATGTTAATAGTTTAGACAACCATTTCAAGTGACTCGAATCTAAATGAAAACCAATCCATAGCAATTCATAAGTAACACGTACTCCCTGAGGATCGACACCCTACCTCCCTAATTACATTCCTTTTGTTGTTAGCCTAAGTGCGGGTAATTATTTTTGTTTCGGGACCGCGACAGAATCGATCATTTTGTAATGCTGAAAATTGTGCACTTAATTAATCATAGGTCTGTCCCTTTTGTCTTCTTCTCATCTCTAACTTCAAATAAATAATTTCTTGAGATGAGGGAAAAAATGTTATTTGTTTAAATTTGTAATTTCTAAATAGTACTGTATTATACATGCACATTTCACTAGTTTTTCCTGTTACGTTACGTTCTTTTGTTGAAAACTTGTCGTAACAATACTACGTACATGTTTCACTAATGCATTTGTTAAGCTACGTTCCTACTGCTTACATTGACAATACTCATCAAATCACATAATTTAGTATTAAATTTTTTTATGACAGAGTATCTAGTTATATAATGTGATTTCTAAAGTCATTTGAATAATGAATATTATAAGCCCGAATTCGCCCGAAGCCCGCTTTAAGCCCGCATGGGCCGGGCTTGGGCCAATAAAATTGGCCCACACATATGGCCCGACACGACCCGACCCGCACTCTTGGGCTTAATTTTATGCAAAGACAAGGCCCAAACCCGACCCAACCCGGCCCATGATCACCTCTAGGTCACACCTATAGGATGAAATCCAAATAGTAACTAATTATTTGTATATGATACAGTTAATTAGTCCATTACATATATTCGATATGTACGAGAGTTAATTGCTAGAAATTGAGTTAAGAACTCAAATTCGATTAAGTTTATTTTTCAATTATGCGATAATTGACTAATAAATTTATATCTTATTTTAATACGATTAATTAAGATTTAACTTAGTAATTAATCGTTAAATTACTAAATTAGTTGAGGTTTTGAGATAGAGGTAATTAGTGAATTATATTTACAAGGAGTTGTAAAATAAATTAACTAAGCATTGTGGGACCCATTATATATTGATATAATGGTAAAATATTACTTAAAATGTTGAGTACATATTATTTATTTATTTGAGTCATATAACTGTTATATGATCAAATTAACACTTAATTATATAAGATAATTAAGCATATGATTAATAAGTATTTGTGGGACAAATATCAAAAATCAAAATGGACCAAATAAGGCCTCACATGGCCGGTCATAGTAGTGTTGGTAAGGTGATGATGGTTGCTTTTGTTCATGCTCACAAGTCACATGTGATTATGACATGAATAGTACACCAAAATCATTTCAACTAATACTACACTCCACCACCTTGCATGAGAATAAAATAAGAACAAAAATCATCTACAATTGCTTGTAGAGGGCCGGCCATATGCTCAATAAATAGGCCATTTTGTTGTTCATTTTTCTTCTCCAATTCATTCTAGTTTTCCTTCTACATCTCTCTAAAACATCAACCTCTCACTAAACTCTCATAATACTAATATTTACTAAGTATTACTAGTGTAGTAATATATTCTAATATTAGTAGTATAATATCTATCTTAATATCTAGTTAATAATAAGGGTAGATTATTTGGTATCATCTTGGTGCAACTTGAAGGAGGTCTTCTAGTTTGGAGATTATTCTTGTTCATCCATATTAATAGCTCAAGAACAACAAGAAGGAGTTCTTGTTGTGCCCATTTTATTTCCATATCAATGTGAGGAAATTTCTTCTTTAATATAAATGTCTTTATATTTGCATGCATGTTACAAAGATCATTAAATACTAAATTAACAAGTAATTTAGTAACTAATTAGAGGAGTCTAATTAAGGTCTATGGACTTTCACACCTGTGGGTTCGTAGATCCTAATTATCCTAAGTTAATTTGCAAGCTTAAGCGGATGTCTTAAGTAAGCACTAAAGAGTTGGAATTAGTGTGTCAATCATGTCATAATATATTTCTCGATTTCTCGAGGAATTATGTTGATACATGAAGTTTAGTGGGAGTAATGTGGTGATCATCAGTTTTATATGTGCAGACGTATTGATCATTTTAGATGATGAAAGATTTTTGAGAAGTAGAATACATCTCTTAGATATCTGGATTTACGGAGATAAATCTAAAGGATATTAGCTTTAAGTCAAATTTCTTATATTGATAAGATCTTTGACTAGTTCAAAAAGGTTGAACACATGATAATTGATTCCTTTTGCTTCCGCTGCGGGATCAATTATATACGCTGTGATGTATACTCAATCCGACATTTCGCATGCTTTGAGTATGACGAATCATTTACAATCAAATCCATGTGAGAGTCACTTGATAGCCATAAAGAACATCCTTAGTACTTGCGAAGGACTAAAGATATGTTCCATGTATTTGGAGTTTACCATGAGTTGTGTGTAAGGGGTTACACAGACTTCAGTTTCCAAACTGATCAAAGTGATTTGAAATCACGAATTGGCTGTGTTTTATAGAAGATTTATCTGTTGGAAGAGTTCTAAGCAGAAAGGACTATTGGAAAGTTTCCAAATATTGGAAAGTTTCCAAATAAGAGTGACATAACCAAATACAAATGTCATGTATCCGCTGGAAGTGTTCCAGGCAGTTTTTCATTGCGGATTTCACAACGCAAATGGAGTACATTGCATCATATGATGATGCATATGAAAGTAGCTTGGATTTGACTTTATTGGAGGGACTAGAAGTAGTTCCTAAAGTTGTATATCCTATTCCATGATACTAGTAAAACAGTGGGAGCTACATTTAGGCCAAGACCCCTAAGTCTAGATTCAAACCTAGACACGTACTCAGAATGTTTTATGTAATATGAGAATACGTAGACAAAGAGAAGTAGCAATCAGAAAGATGGGAAAGATGCATGTATTGCTAATCCATTGGCTATGCTTTTGCAGGCTGAACATGATAGTCATGTCATTTCAATGGGGATTGAAATATGTACCTCAATTGCTAGAGATTATGAGATATGAAATTATTGATAGCGTATCAATTTTTCCAAATATTTGATAATCGCATTCATTGTTAGAGTTTCATTAAAAACTCCTTTATTTAGTTTGACTAAATTTTAATACTTTGTTTATCTGAATTGGTTGAAAGAAAGGTTGAACCCAATTCAAGTGAACAGGAGGAACTTAGTGTTTTTGTCCCTAGTCATTCATTTGAGGTGACGTCTCGAAGTGACTAGATTGTAAGTCGATCGATGGTTGGTTCGGCACCATGGGGTCATGGAGATGACTATTCGTTTACATAGACAGACTGTTGAGAACTCTGTCGGGCAGTGACCATAATAGAGTCCCTTATCAAAATTGTTGAAGCCTGGCCGTGGCGGGGATTTCTATTTTATTCCTATGAGTCGATTCTTTAGACTGGCGACCATTTACCTGAGTCGGTGTAGTTTCCGATTGACTTTGGTTTTTGTCCTAGGTCGTGCCGTGAAAGGAGGCCGATGGACATTTTCTGGGTCATGGTGATCTGCATCATACAGTGTAAGATGGGTCAACAGGAATTGTCCACCCACGTTGGGTATTAACATCTTCGGGCCACTCGAGGAGTAGTAACTAAAAATGCGTGGCCACGCTCGGAAGAGATCTCTGATAGATTATCCGGTCAGACAGTTACTCCCCCAGATCAAGAAAATCACTCTATTTATAATTTTCAATCGCAAGTGCGACTTGTAAGACACCTTGCGATGAGTGGGAGGATCTGACACAATAGAGACAATAGAATCGGTAGCACACAACTTGTCGAGACAAGTGGGAGATATTGTTAGAGTAGGAGTCCTCCACAATAGTGTTGCTACATGCACAACTTGTATCGGACAAGTGAGAGATTGTTGGAGTAAGTGTCCTCCACAATAGTGCAATTATATAATGAAACTCATTTGGAATATACGTGGCATGATTAGTATATTTTGATACTCCACGTCAGTTGATTAACGTAAATCGGTAACGCTCAGCTGACTAGAGTTTGACGTTATTGTCGTATGACGGCGGTGATCAACTGATCCCTTTAGGTCACACCTATAGGATGAGACCCAAATAGAATACAAATTATTCGTATATGATGCAGTTTAATTAGTGCATTACATATATTTGATATGTACGTTTAGTTACGAGAGTTATTTATTGGAAATTGAGTTAGGAACTCATTCCACTTAAGTTTATTAGTCAATTATTCGATAACTGACTAAATAAATTTTACGTCTTATTTTAATACGATTAAATAAGATTTAATTTAGTGATTAATCGTTAATTCATTAAATTAGTTGAGGTTATGCATATATTTTGAGGTAGAGGTAATTAGTTGATTATATTTACAAGGAGTTGTAAAATAAATTAACTTGGCATTATGGGACCCATTATATATTGATATAATGGTAAAATATCACTTCAAAGTTAAGTGTATATTGTTTGTTAATTTGTGTCATATAGTATTATATGATCAAATTAACATCTAATTATACAAGATAATTAAACATATGATTATAAGTATTTGTAGGACAAATATCAAAAATCAAAATGGTCTATTGTGGACTCATGTGCACCGGTTTTGAGTAGACAAAATCACTAGTGATTTTACTCTACCAATTCCACACTCCACCAAGTGATTATGACATGTTATGACACATGATCATTATCATTCTCTTACCCACACTCAAGTCATTTGCATCAGAATAAAAATAAGCAAAATATAGCCCTTTTGGAGCCTAAGGGTGCCCGCCATATTGGCTTTAAATAGAACAAGAGTTGTTCAATTTCATTCACTTCATTTTTCATGCTTATTTCTTACTTCTCTTTCTAACTCAACAACTCTATAAAACTCACATGCAAACTAATATTCATACCATATTACTAGTGTAGTAATACAAGAAAATTAGTAGTATAATGTCTTACTTATTATCTAGTTAATAATAAGTTAAGATTATTTGGGTTTAATCTTGGGTGCAACAAGAAGGAGACCTTCTACTTTGGAGGTTGTTTTGTGGAGGATCATCCATTAATTTCATGCTCAAGAACAATAAGAAGGAGTTCTTATTGTGCCCATATTGAACCGAAAATTCCCAATGTAAGGATATTTTTGTCTTATCTTTTCTTTTATGCTTTTATATTTGCATGCATGATAACTAGATCCTAAATCATTAAGTTAATGTAATTTAATGAACTAATTAGAGGAGTCTAATTAAAGGTCTAGGACTTTGAGATACTTCAGGACGATCATTTAAACCCTACAACGTTGATCAACGACACTAGCTCAAGCCAAGCGAAAGGATGGAGAAATTCGATCAAATGGACCAACAACAAAGGAAAACTCTTCAAAGTTACAACTGGGGAAGGAGAGATGTTCAAAGGCGAACCAGAAGACAACGAATTCGAGTCAGAGTCGGAGTCCGAGTCAGAGTCTAGCGAAGTTCCTAGAGAGTCTTCTCCTACTGTCACCCCTCATCCCTTTGTTTCTCTTAGCTTAGCTTCTAATAATAACAGCAGTTCAGGGAATGTCCCAGCAGTTGTTCCGTTACCGCCTCTGACTACAGAACAGGTGGCTTCTTTGTTTCAGTTATCTTCAAAATTTAATATGAATAATTCAGATTCTGCTTACTCCTTCTGTTTTTCTGAATGCAATTCTGTTTATGATGACAATGAGGATAATCCTGACACAGGCTCGATCAACTTACCTCCCCATATAATCAAATAAATACTACAGGAGGGGAAAGGGGCACCAGTCATAGAAAACACTTACCCCATCAACGTAGGGACCAAACTAGAACACCGAGAACTTAGAATATGGACAACCCTAAATTCGACTGAGAGGGCCAGTTTTGTAGACCTCCTACACGAGTTCATAGAAGTTTTCGCTTGGTCATACATGGACATGCAAGGGATCAACAGGGATATCGCAGAGCACCGAATTCCAATCAAGCTAGGCTTCAACCCGTAAAACAGAAGCTCCGTCGGATGAGGACTGAATGGACTCTTAAGATCAAGGAAGAGGACGATAAGCAATTCAAAGCCGGATTCATTAAAGTTTCCGAGTATTCTGACTGGCTGGCTAACATAGTCCTCGTACCGAAAAAGGATGGACGAATTCGGGGTTGTGTTGACTTCAGAGACTTAAACAAAGCAAGTCCCAAAGATGACTTCCCTCTACCGCATATCGACATATTGGTATATAATACATCATATCACGCATTGTTATCCTTCATGGATGGTTATGCCGGGTCTAATCAGATCAAAATGGATGAAGAGGACATGCATAAAACAGCTTTTGTACTCCATGGGGCACATACTGCTACACAGTTATGCCATTTGGATAATTAAACGTTGGAGCTACATACCAACGTACCGCAACTACGTTATTACGTGACATGATGCATAAAGAAGTGGAGGTATACGTAGATGATATGATTGTCAAATCCAAAGACAGAAAAGGACACATCGAAAATCTTCGCAAGTTCTTTCTCATTTTGCGCAAATACAACATTAGACTCAATCCTCAGAAATGTGCATTCAGAGTAAATTTAGGCAAACTCCTAGGACATGTCGTCAGCCAAAGGGGAATAGAAATTGATCCATCTAAGATCAAAGCTTTAATCGAAATGCCACAACCCTAAACGCAGAAGGAAGTTAGGGGTTTCTTGGGCAAGGTACAGTATGTGAGTCGGTTCATATCGAAACATACTATGATTTGTGAACCTATTTTCAAAAAGCTAAAGAAAACAGATCATACCATGTGGGATGATGATTGCCAAAAGGCATTCGACAGAATCAAGGAGATACTAGCCAAACAACCAGTGTTGATGCCTCCCCAACGAGATCAACCTCTTGGTTTATATCTCACAGTCACAGAAATAGCCATGGGGGCTATGCTCGCACAAACTGTTGGGCAAAAAGAAAGAGCCATCTACTACCTTAGTAAGAAGTTGTTAGAATATGAGTTCAAATAAACACCTCTCGACAAGACATGCCTCGCTCTTGTGTGGGCAACAAAGAAGCTACGTCATTACATGCTTAGCTACTCGGTCAAGGAGTACTCCAAAATGGACCCCATCAAATTCCTCTTCGAGAAACCCGTCCGCAACGGACGTCTCGCAAGATGGACCTTAATGCTCTTATAGTTCGATCTCAAATATATACCTTTGAAAGTCATAAAAGGACGTGCCGTTGCTGAGTTTTTCGCAGACAATCCTATCAACGACACCCAAGCAATAGACATGTGGTCATTTCCAGACGAGGATATATCACAAACTTGTATAGACTCTTGGGACTTTTACTTTGATGGTGCATCGAATTTAAGAGGATTCGGAGTGGGAGTGTTGCTCATTTCTCCTGAAGGTGCGCATACACCACTATCAATCAAACTCGACTTCGAGGTCACAACTAACGCGATACAATACGAAGGTTGCCTTATTGGTTAACAAGTGGTAGTCAGTCTAGGCATTAAAAATCTTCGATTTCATGGAGACTCCTCCTTGGTAATCAACCAGGTCACGGGATCATGGAAAATTCGGAGTGAAAGTTCATCACTCTATCAAGCAGAATAAATCAAGTTGCCCAGTTCTTTGATCAAGTCACTTATCTACATCTACCTCGTGAAGAGAATCAGTTTGCAGACGCTCTTGCGAAACTTGCAGCCTTGATCAACATGCCAGACCACATGAACGAAATGCCTTTATGCATCGAACGCCGGTCAGAACCAGCCTATGTGTACCAACTTACAGACGAAGAAGAGAATCCAGAGGAACCCTGGTTCCAGGCCATTCTAAACTTCAACACAAAAGTACATACCAACCAGAGATAGATAAGAGGGGACAACGCGCCATACGCTTATTAGCCTCTCAATACCTCCTTATGCAAGGCGAATTGTACAAAAGGACACCTTTTGGTGTCATCTTACGTTGCCTTGATCGTTCATAGGAACAAAAAGTAATGGAATAAGTTCATGACGGAGAATGTGGTCCTCACATGAGCGGGCCCATGATGGCAAAGAAAATAACACGTCTAGGATATTACTGGACGACTATGGAGTCATATTTTACTAAATACGTCAAACACTGCCACAATTGCCAGATCTTCGGGAATGTTCAGCACGTTCCTCCCTCGTTGCTTTACACCATGACCTCTCCTCGGCCATTTTGTGCTTGGGGAATCGACATAATTGGAAAGATCACTTCAGTTGGAACAGGAGGTCACTGTTTCATTTTGGTGGCTATCGACTATTTCACCAAATGGGTTGAAGCAGCATCCTACACTAGTCTTACCGCTAAAAATGTGGCAAAGTTCATACAAACCAATATCATCTGTCGATATGGTTGCCACATGAAATCATCAGTTATAATGGATCACACTTCCAAGCAGAGACTGAGCAGTTGCTAGCCAAATACAAGATCAATCATCATCATTCCTCGCCTTATCGACCTTAAACTAATGGCGCAGTAGAGGCAGCTAATCAAAATGTCGTCACAATCCTCAAGAAAATGATCGACAATTATCGAGATTGGCCAAGCAAGATACCCTTCGCAATGTGGGGCTATCGTACTTCAGTTAGGACACCCACTAGGGATACTCCTTTATATCTAACCTATGGAATAGAAGATGTGCAACCAGTAGACCTGGAATTCCCATCTCTGCGTATTCTCTTAGAAAGTCAAATCCCGGAAGCTGATTGAACGAAAGAGGGATAGATATGATGAACTCGTCCTCCTGGACGAATGTAGACTGCGTGCATTACTCAATGTACAGACATACCAAGCACGTATCAAACGAACCATCAACAAACGAGTTAAATCCGGAAACATCAAAAAGGGATTTAGTGCTCAAATCAGTTAGAGCTCTCTTACCTGTTGATCCACGAGGAAAGTTCAAACCTAACTGGGTTGGACCTTTCTTAGTCAAATCCATATTCTCAGGGGATGCATTTAGAATCACATACATAGATGGGAATGAATTTGCTAACCCTACCAACGTAGACCAGTTGAAACGGTACTACCCTTAGCATGCAATAGGAAAACGCGCCTCGCGCAACCCCTCGTGCCGCTCATGCGACACGGAATAAAACCGGCCCATGGCCAGTTGAATTTAATATCGTTATGCTCTTGCATTTTGACATTAGGATAATCTGCATGTCATCACATAAATCGAATTGTATTTGTTTTGGGAGAAAGTAAAGCACATGCTACCCTTTTTCTAAGTTCATTACAAGCTCTTGCTTCGAACAATTATTGTTTAACATTTTCTCGAACTATGGGCAGGGTTTGATTTCATTTTTTCTAATAAATACGTAAGCAATCCTTCACAGGATTCAACCCGTTATTATTTTGAAATGTGAATAGAAGGACATTTGCATCTGCACTTGAAATTCGACAAGAATAATAAAGAAAATAAAAATTTCATTAGTTTCTTAATTAACTTAATCTTTATTCATTATCCAAAAATAGTAATAATATTTCACATACATAAAGAAATACTGAAATACAAAGTTAAGGCTACGATTCTAGAAATCCCACCATCTATTACAACTCAACTAAAATAATAATAATACTAAATAATAAAACTAACTAAGGCTACTCTTCCATCTTCCCCTTGCCTTTGTCACTTTTCTCACACTTTTTGTCTCGAGCGCGAGCCGGGCGCTCCTGCGTCACCTCAGACCTAGTCACCAACGGTCTTTCTCGAGGTCTAGCCTTACCATGTCTATCTATCACCACCCTTGTAGCAGGATTAGTCCTTGATCTCTTCGCTGAATGCATGACTAGAAATCCGGCTTTTTCCTCCCCTTCAGTCAGATATTTGGACTTCTCTTTACCGCTTTCATAGATCTTACAGTCCACAAGCTCACGTTTCCTTAGCTTTTTGCTCTCTTCTGGAATACTAGCCTTCATCTATCGCAAATATGACTCAGATACCCATAGATAGCCAACAAGAACGGATAAAAACCACATATTCCTTTGCACCCATCTGGCGGCCCATTCCCTACACGACTCTGCGGTATGAGCAAAAGCAGTATGAGAAACAGTATCAAGTTTCGGGATCCTCTGCTTAAGGCCGATTTGCCTCACCAGTCTCTCCAAAAAAATACTGACCACTATACTCACCAGTCAAACGCTCGCCCAAATACATACCATGAATTCCAAGCCAGGAATGCGAAGCGACCGAGTTGGGTCCAAAGATGATGACCTAGTAACCACTCTGAGATGCCACCATGGCACAGTCCATCGGATCAAGGAGCCACATTCACCTTTCAGCTTATTTTCCCAGTAGTTGGGAATCCTGGTGAAATCAACCATATAGAGCCTAGTCCTCATAGTGATCGAGCGAGTACGATATCCTTGAAAATTAGTTGGGGCTCGATCTATCGTAGGTGCTCCATCAACCATATCTAAGGCAAGCAAGAATGTCACAAAAAAAACAAAAAATTAAAAAGAAGAACAAAAAAAACAAAAAAGAAGGACGAAAAAAAAGACAGGAAGGGAAAGAAAGGAAGGGTTCTTACCTGCAAGACGATAGGACTCGCCAGATATGGAAGCTCTTGATTAGCCTTTCTGTTATCAAGGCCAAGAATAATCTCTCCTAAACAAAGGCAAGTTGGGCTCTTGCGCAGCTCCATTTGTTCCACCAAACTCAAGAAAAGCGGATCTCCCCTCATCTCCTTGTCAATGTGCCCTTGGAAAATATAGTCATCCAGAAGGCAAAACCCAAAGGCCATGCGCCTTGCGACATACGATAAAGAAGGGTCTTCCCTATTTATGAATTGCTCCATAAAGTCATGCATACGGATACCTTTTGCGGTAACATATCGGTCTACCTCAGCTTTAGTCAATCCAAGAAGGTCCCTGAATTAATTCTTCTACCCTTGGGAGTTAAGAGTTATAACTGGAGCATCTTCTGGTCCCATCCCCCAATGGCAGCTATTTGTTCCGGGAAAGGACAAATATCGCCTCCAGAAAAGGCAAATACATGTAAATCTGAGTCCTAGTACTCAAGGCAAGCATCAAGGAAGGGCCTTACAAGTTTTACCAATTTTAAACTCAAGATTGTCCCTAGATTGTAGGCACCCATGTCATGTTTCTCAACATGGGTGAACTCATTTGCCCATTCCTTGAGACGGTTTTCAAAGGCATCATTATATTGAAAGATTTTTTAGATTAGATATTTTTTATTTGAGAGACGGATTATTGAAGGAGAAATTGTATGAATAAAACCTTCAACCGAGCTCGCTATATATACTATTTGTCTTTTTCTAATTTTAACCGGGGTATGATCAGCCCAGGAAACGACGCAGCACCAGCTGCGCCCTTTCGAAGAGTCGCAGCTCTTGCTGCGCCTCTTCCCCAAGCCCTTTCTCAGAATTTCCAGCTTGTTCACCTTCCTAATTCATGTTCGTCTATGATTTCCTATTCCTGTAGGATATGGGTTCGGCAAATAAGCGGAGTTACCAAGGTTTTTGGATTTCCTAATCCTAGCCGGGTTCGGTTTTCTAGATGATAATCGACATTTTGGCCAATTACGCACACTTATTCATTTTTTGTTCTTTTCTTTTTTAGTAAAATCATCTCATTTCCAATTTTTTCTAAACTTATATATTTCTTTTTGTTTCTTTTATTGCGGGGTAACCCTCCCCATTATTGGGCATATTTTTACATTTTCATACATTATTTTGCATTTTGTCATATTCAGGCACTCATTTCGCGCTAGTTTAGGCTACCGATACGTCCCATGTAAAATGTTTGAGTAGATTATTTGCTATATTATGCATATAATTTATATGAATTCTATGTAAATTCCGGCAGCATGACGGCAGAAACCGTCAGCTACCAAACCTGTCTTTAAGATAACCTGTAGGAACAGAAGATATCTTCCAGCAAAGGCACTCAGGCCGTCATAACACAGTCAAAAAGGGAACATATACACAAGGCTGGGGGCTTTCGCCCTAAAATCAAATCTAAAACTGGGGGCTGTCGCCCAAAAACGAATCAAAATATACAACAAATTCAGAACAAAATTCAAAATATCCAAAGTCTACAAACAAAACAAAGACGGCTAATCCTCATCGCCAGTAAACCGCTCTAAAATCTCGAGGGCGGCAATCTCGGCATCCCGGGCCTCCAGTTTCCTCAACAAACAAGCTATCTCCTCTCGAGACTCCGTTGTCTCCGCCCGAGACTCTACCGGCTCACGCTTTAACGCTCTCTGCGAAAGAAATACCTCATTTCAGTCAGTCATTTCATTTCAAAAATACAAAATGAAACAATAAATGAAAAGGGAATGATAGGTTCCTACCTGTCGGTCTCGACCACCTGCGAGTGCCTCAACGGTTGTGGCCCGCAACCGGTTGGCCACCCTCCATAGCGCAACATGCCGAGACGGGGCCACCTACATTCAAATACGAATAAAAGTTAAAACAAATGCATCCCTAGACAACAAGGATGGTCATGGATTGGAAGCTCACCCTCTTAACAAGGTGCTCCGACTCCTCCAAGCGAGTATTGGTCACCGCCGCGCTGAACTCACGAAGCTCTGAGGCTGTCGTCGATCCAGCCGCGTCCGTATACTTGATCACCTCAGGGTAAGGTGAGGGCTCGACGCCCGCCAACTCGATCACTTGCAAAACACCAAATGATTCATCAACAAGCAACTTATCAATTCTCAAAAATAAATACAACAAAAAGCAAGCAATGCTTACCACGATCGGCCAGTACGCCAGTCTCCGACAAACGAACCCTGCGTAATCCTCGTTAGAAAAAAGGAGGGCGTCTCCACTCACGTCAGCCAGGTCAGCCTCTCTCTCAGCGTCAGAAGGCTCCCAAAACATCGACCCCGGAGGATCGATGGGGACCGTGAAAGCCTCACGAGAGCACTGCCGAGTCAAACACTCGCCCAAATACCACACGGGTCCCATTGGCGTCCTCAGCAACAACCGACTCGAACTCCTAGGACGTAGGACCTCAGCCACGAAAGTTGGTGCGTCCGGGTATTCAACCCAAGGCCTCGAAACCCAGTAAGACAAAGAAAGAAAGGGGTCATTCCTATGAACCAGTTCTAAATGGTGATAAGACAAAGGATCATTCCTTATGATCTCTCTCCAAAATGAAAGACATAAAAGAAAGCGTTAGGAGGTACTTACGTACTTCAGTTGCAGGGCATTCACGCCCCTCCTGCACACATCATAAGAAGAACGATGGCTCTTCTTACGACACACCACACAGTCCCTCACAACTTGGTACGCCTTCAGCTCAGGCTTCGTCCTCTTGGGCGCGAAGCCCGGTAAGTAGGAGTACACCCACGCCTGCGAAAGAGTTAATAACAGTATCAACGTCAAAGTCCAGGAGCGACTGTAGCAGGAGAAGTCCCCTTCTCCATCAGCTCCGGCCTAACCATGGCCCTCATGTAGCGAGTGAGGACCGCGAAGCCAGGAGTCACCCAGTCCCAACGACCTAGGCTACTCAAGTCAGAAAGGAAAGGAAGAAGCTTCGTCGACAGCCTCTCTCTCTTGTCTCCCAAGTAAATCGAAGACAAGAACCACCACAACCAGAGCCGAGCCCTCTGCTCAGTTGTACAAGGAGGAGGAGCCACCATCTCCCTACCTATCCTCACTCTCGTCGGAGTCCTACCCGCAAAGTAGTCTCTAACAAAAGAGCTCGGCATCAACCCAGGTAGAGCACCCGCCCCTGCCGACAGGTTCCAACTTGTCAACTGTCTCGCCTCCACCGAGTCAACCCGCATGGCCACCGACGGCCACTCCACGCTCTCCTCTCCACACGGCAAATCAGAAATCATGTTTTAATCCTCTAAGGTGACACCGACCTTCCCAAAAGGCATATGCAAGGTCGAGGTCGTATCCCTGTAACGATCCAAGAAAGCTCGAATTAGGCAAAGGTTATGTGACAACCCTCGCGAATGCGGAAATAAAACATACAAGCATGTGATTTAATTAGCGGAAATACGGTATTTTAAAAACCTTTATACATGCAAGATAAATACGAGGTGTGTCAAATATTACAAACCAAAGTACGAAATATACTACAACAAGAGACGTAGTCTCTCCAAATGTTATCAAAGTAAAAGTGATTAGCAAACAAGCTAAATAACATCTAGAGGTGTTTCATCCAGGGACAACGCCCGCTAGCTCACACCCGAACCCAAAATAGCATAAGCAAAAAGCCATCCATGCAAGCAACCTGTTCATTCATGAAAAACATGAACGCCACAATCAGTGGAGAGTAACTCCGGGTTCTCCCAGCCATATCACATTAAACGTACATATAAGGAAATACAAAAGTAAGCATGCATATATAGATATACATGTGAAAATACGATAAGGATAGATAGACAATTCAATATAAAGATAAGAGCACATGAAGTACAAAACCGTAACCATCATATTATAGATAGACTCGGGAAGACACTCTTAGGCAACCATACACTCACTAGGGCTTGCATCTCACCGTTAGCGGCATAAGTTTGATAAGATTGAGACTCGACAAACAAACCATGCCAAGTCATCCAAAGATCACAAAT